>JAKUCM010008812.1:0-14732 GCA_023374145.1 Lepidium sativum | reverse complement strand
GAGGCATCAGAACTCAAAATCTGAGGTCGAGAACCCGCCAATGTTACTCCGTTGAATTGCCACGTCATGGTTCTCTCACAGGGCTTTCCGAATTGGTGTTCACGCACACGTAGTTCTAGCGGTCTAAGAGTTACTACTCTTGCAAAAAAATAAAAAAGAAGAACATAAAAAGAGGGGTGCAACACAAGGACTTCCCGGGAGGTCACCCATCCTAGTACTACTCTCGCCCAAGCGCGCTTAACTGCGGATTTCTGATGGGATCCGGTGCATTAGTGCTGGTATGATCACACCCGTTAGTGCATGAGGTGCCATCGGATATATCCTTTCTGACGGTCGTCAAGAGTCGCTTTTTAATGTGGGTCCTACTCCGTGGTACGGCCGACGGTGGGTGGGTCAAAGAACGCATATCCGAATACATCGAAACAACTACTAAAAACAGATTTTTGTTATCGAGTTTCGGTGCGGATCACAAAAATAGCCGAAAGAGGCATCAGAACTCAAAATCTGAGGTCGAGAACCCGCCAATGTTACTCCGTTGAATTGCCACGTCATGGTTCTCTCACAGGGCTTTCCGAATTGGTGTTGACGCACACGTAGTTCTAGCGGTCTAAGAGTTACTACTCTTGCAAAAAAATAAAAAAGAAGAACATAAAAAGAGGGGTGCAACACGAGGACTTCCCGGGAGTTCACCCATCCTAGTACTACTCTTGCCCAAGCGCGCTTAACTGTGGATTTCTGATGGGATCCGGTGCATTAGTGCTGGTATGATCACACCCGTTAGTGCATGAGGTGCCATCGGATATATCCTTTCTGACGGTCGTCAAGAGTCGCTTTTTAATGTGGGTCCCACTCCGTGGTACGGCCGACGGTGGGTGGGTCAAAGAACGCATATCCGAATACATCGAAACAACTACTAAAAACAGATTTTTGTTATCGAGTTTCGGTGCGGATCACAAAAATAGCCGAAAGAGGCATCAGAACTCAAAATCTGAGGTCGAGAACCCGCCAATGTTACCCCGGTTAATTGCCACGTCATGGTTCTCTCACGGGGCTTTCCGAATTGGTGTTGATGGACACGTAGTTCTCTGCGGTCTAAGAGTTACGACTCTTGCAAAAAAATAAAAAAGATGTACATAAAAAGAGGGGTGCAACACGAGGACTTCCGGGAGGTCACCCATCCTAGTACTACTCTCACCCAAGCGCGCTTAACTGCGGATTTCTGATGGGATCCGGTGCATTAGTGCTGGTATGATCACACCCGTTAGTGCATGAGGTGCCATCGGATATATCCTTTCTGACGGTCGTCAAGAGTCGCTTTTTAATGTGGGTCCTACTCTGTGGTACGGCCGACGGTGGGTGGGTCAAAGAACGCATATCCGAATACATCGAAACAACTACTAAAAACAGATTTTTGTTATCGAGTTTCGGTGCGGATCACAAAAATAGCCGAAAGAGGCATCAGAACTCAAAATCTGAGGTCGAGAACCCGCCAATGTTACTCCGTTGAATTGCCACGTCATGGTTCTCTCACGGGGCTTTCCGAATTGGTGTTGATGGACACGTAGTTCTCTGCGGTCTAAGAGTTACGACTCTTGCAAAAAAATAAAAAAGAAGAACATAAAAAGAGGGGTGCAACACGAGGACTTCCCGGGAGGTTACCCATCCTAGTACTACTCTCGCCCAAGCGCGCTTAACTGTGGATTTCTGATGGGATCCGGTGCATTAGTGCTGGTATGATCACACCCGTTAGTGCATGAGGTGCCATCGGATATATCCTTTCTGACGGTCGTCAAGAGTCGCTTTTTAATGTGGGTCCCACTCCGTGGTACGGCCGACGGTGGGTGGGTCAAAGAACGCATATCCGAATACATCGAAACAACTACTAAAAACAGATTTTTGTTATCGAGTTTCGGTGCGGATCACAAAAATAGCCGAAAGAGGCACCAGAACTCAAAATCTGAGGTCGAGAATTAGCTAGTGGTACTCCGTTACATTGCCACGTCGTGGTTCTCTCACGGGGCTTTCCGAATTGGTGTTGACGCACACGTAGTTCTAGCGGTCTAAGAGTTACGACTCTTGCAAAAAAATAAAAAAGAAGAACATAAAAAGAGGGGTGCAACACAAGGACTTCCCGGGAGGTCACCCATCCTAGTACTACTCTCGCCCAAGCGCGCTTAACTGCGGATTTCTGATGGGATCCGGTGCATTAGTGCTGGTATGATCACACCCGTTAGTGCATGAGGTGCCATCGGATATATCCTTTCTGACGGTCGTCAAGAGTCGCTTTTTAATGTGGGTCCTACTCTGTGGTACGGCCGACGGTGGGTGGGTCAAAGAACACATATCCGAATACATCGAAACAACTACTAAAAACAGATTTTTGTTATCGAGTTTCGGTGCGGATCACAAAAATAGCCGAAAGAGGCATCAGAACTCAAAATCTGAGGTCGAGAACCCGCCAATGTTACTCCGTTGAATTGCCACGTCATGGTTCTCTCACAGAGCTTTCCGAATTGGTGTTGACGCACACGTAGTTCTAGCGGTCTAAGAGTTACTACTCTTGCAAAAAAATAAAAAAGAAGAACATAAAAAGAGGGGTGCAACACAAGGACTTCCCGGGAGGTCACCCATCCTAGTACTACTCTCGCCCAAGCGCGCTTAACTGCGGATTTCTGATGGGATCCGGTGCATTAGTGCTAGTATGATCACACCCGTTAGTGCATGAGGTGCCATCGGATATATCCTTTCTGACGGTCGTCAAGAGTCGCTTTTTAATGTGGGTCCTACTCTGTGGTACGGCCGACGGTGGGTGGGTCAAAGAACGCATATCCGAATACATCGAAACAACTACTAAAAACAGATTTTTGTTATCGAGTTTCGGTGCGGATCACAAAAATAGCCGAAAGAGGCATCAGAACTCAAAATCTGAGGTCGAGAACCCGCCAATGTTACTCCGTTGAATTGCCACGTCATGGTTCTCTCACAGAGCTTTCCGAATTGGTGTTGACGCACACGTAGTTCTAGCGGTCTAAGAGTTACTACTCTTGCAAAAAAATAAAAAAGAAGAACATAAAAAGAGGGGTGCAACACAAGGACTTCCCGGGAGGTTACCCATCCTAGTACTACTCTCGCCCAAGCGCGCTTAACTGCGGATTTCTGATGGGATCTGGTGCATTAGTGCTGGTATGATCACACCCGTTAGTGCATGAGGTGCCATCGGATATATCCTTTTTGACGGTCGTCAAGAGTCGCTTTTTAATGTGGGTCCCACTCCGTGGTACGGCCGACGGTGGGTGGGTCAAAGAACGCATATCCGAATACATCGAAACAACTACTAAAAACAGATTTTTGTTATCGAGTTTCGGTGCGGATCACAAAAATAGCCGAAAGAGGCACCAGAACTCAAAATCTGAGGTCGAGAATTAGCTAGTGGTACTCCGTTACATTGCCACATCGTGGTTCTCTCACGGGGCTTTCCGAATTGGTGTTGACGCACACGTAGTTCTAGCGGTCTAAGAGTTACGACTCTTGCAAAAAAATAAAAAAGAAGAACATAAAAAGAGGGGTGCAACACAAGGACTTCCCGGGAGGTCACCCATCCTAGTACTACTCTCGCCCAAGCGCGCTTAACTGCGGATTTCTGATGGGATCCGGTGCATTAGTGCTGGTATGATCACACCCGTTAGTGCATGAGGTGCCATCAGATATATCCTTTCTGACGGTCGTCAAGAGTCGCTTTTTAATGTGGGTCCTACTCCGTGGTACGGCCGACGGTGGGTGGGTCAAAGAACGCATATCCGAATACATCGAAACAACTACTAAAAACAGATTTTTGTTATCGAGTTTCGGTGCGGATCACAAAAATAGCCGAAAGAGGCATCAGAACTCAAAATCTGAGGTCGAGAACCCGCCAATGTTACTCCGTCGAATTGCCACGTCATGGTTCTCTCACGGGGCTTTCCGAATTGGTGTTGATGGACACGTAGTTCTCTGCGGTCTAAGAGTTACGACTCTTGCAAAAAAATAAAAAAGAAGAACATAAAAAGAGGGGTGCAACACGAGGACTTCCCGGGAGGTTACCCATCCTAGTACTACTCTCGCCCAAGCGCGCTTAACTGTGGATTTCTGATGGGATCCGGTGCATTAGTGCTGGTATGATCACACCCGTTAGTGCATGAGGTGCCATCGGATATATCCTTTCTGACGGTCGTCAAGAGTCGCTTTTTAATGTGGGTCCCACTCCGTGGTACGGCCGACGGTGGGTGGGTCAAAGAACGCATATCCGAATACATCGAAACAACTACTAAAAACAGATTTTTGTTATCGAGTTTCGGTGCGGATCACAAAAATAGCCGAAAGAGGCACCAGAACTCAAAATCTGAGGTCGAGAATTATCTAGTGGTACTCCGTTACATTGCCACGTCGTGGTTCTCTCACGGGGCTTTCCGAATTGGTGTTGACGCACACGTAGTTCTAGCGGTCTAAGAGTTACGACTCTTGCAAAAAAATAAAAAAGAAGAACATAAAGAGAGGGGTGCAACACGAGGACTTCCCGTGAGGTCACCCATCCTAGTACTACTCTCACCCAAGCGCGCTTAACTGCGGATTTCTGATGGGATCCGGTGCATTAGTGCTGGTATGATCACACCCGTTAGTGCATGAGGTGCCATCAGATATATCCTTTCTGACGGTCGTCAAGAGTCGCTTTTTAATGTGGGTCCTACTCCGTGGTACGGCCGACGGTGGGTGGGTCAAAGAACGCATATCCGAATACATCGAAACAACTACTAAAAACAGATTTTTGTTATCGAGTTTCGGTGCGGATCACAAAAATAGCCGAAAGAGGCATCAGAACTCAAAATCTGAGGTCGAGAACCCGCCAATGTTACTCCGTTGAATTGCCACGTCATGGTTCTCTCACGGGGCTTTCCGAATTGGTGTTGATGGACACGTAGTTCTCTGCGGTCTAAGAGTTACGACTCTTGCAAAAAAATAAAAAAGAAGAACATAAAAAGAGGGGTGCAACACGAGGACTTCCCGGGAGGTTACCCATCCTAGTACTACTCTCGCCCAAGCGCGCTTAACTGTGGATTTCTGATGGGATCCGGTGCATTAGTGCTGGTATGATCACACCCGTTAGTGCATGAGGTGCCATCGGATATATCCTTTCTGACGGTCGTCAAGAGTCGCTTTTTAATGTGGGTCCCACTCCGTGGTACGGCCGACGGTGGGTGGGTCAAAGAACGCATATCCGAATACATCGAAACAACTACTAAAAACAGATTTTTGTTATCGAGTTTCGGTGCGGATCACAAAAATAGCCGAAAGAGGCACCAGAACTCAAAATCTGAGGTCGAGAATTATCTAGTGGTACTCCGTTACATTGCCACGTCGTGGTTCTCTCACGGGGCTTTCCGAATTGGTGTTGACGCACACGTAGTTCTAGCGGTCTAAGAGTTACGACTCTTGCAAAAAAATAAAAAAGAAGAACATAAAAAGAGGGGTGCAACACAAGGACTTCCCGGGAGGTCACCCATCCTAGTACTACTCTCGCCCAAGCGCGCTTAACTGCGGATTTCTGATGGGATCCGGTGCATTAGTGCTGGTATGATCACACCCGTTAGTGCATGAGGTGCCATCGGATATATCCTTTCTGACGGTCGTCAAGAGTCGCTTTTTAATGTGGGTCCTACTCCGTGGTACGGCCGACGGTGGGTGGGTCAAAGAACGCATATCCGAATACATCGAAACAACTACTAAAAACAGATTTTTGTTATCGAGTTTCGGTGCGGATCACAAAAATAGCCGAAAGAGGCATCAAAACTCAAAATCTGAGGTCGAGAACCCGCCAATGTTACTCCGTTGAATTGCCACGTCATGGTTCTCTCACGGGGCTTTCCGAATTGGTGTTGATGGACACGTAGTTCTAGCGGTCTAAGAGTTACGACTCTTGCAAAAAAATAAAAAAGAAGAACATAAAAAGAGGGGTGCAACACAAGGACTTCCCGGGAGGTCACCCATCCTAGTACTACTCTCGCCCAAGCGCGCTTAACTGCGGATTTCTGATGGGATCCGGTGCATTAGTGCTGGTATGATCACACCCGTTAGTGCATGAGGTGCCATCGGATATATCCTTTCTGACGGTCGTCAAGAGTCGCTTTTTAATGTGGGTCCTACTCTGTGGTACGGCCGACGGTGGGTGGGTCAAAGAACGCATATCCGAATACATCGAAACAGCTACTAAAAACAGATTTTTGTTATCGAGTTTCGGTGCGGATCACAAAAATAGCCGAAAGAGACATCAGAACTCAAAATCTGAGGTCGAGAACCCGCCAATGTTACTCCGTTGAATTGCCACGTCATGGTTCTCTCACAGGGCTTTCCGAATTGGTGTTGACGCACACGTAGTTCTAGCGGTCTAAGAGTTACTACTCTTGCAAAAAAATAAAAAAGAAGAACATAAAAAGAGGGGTGCAACACAAGGACTTCCCGGGAGGTCACCCATCCTAGTACTACTCTCGCCCAAGCGCGCTTAACTGCGGCTTTCTGATGGGATCCGGTGCATTAGTGCTAGTAAGATCACACCCGTTAGTGCATGAGGTGCCATCGGATATATCCTTTCTGACGGTCGTCAAGAGTCGCTTTTTAATGTGGGACCCACTCCGTGGTACGGCCGACGGTGGGTGGGTCAAAGAACGCATATCCGAATACATCGAAACAACTACTAAAAACAGATTTTTGTTATCGAGTTTCGGTGCGGATCACAAAAATAGCCGAAAGAGGCATCAAAACTTAAAATCTGAGGTCGAGAACCCGCCAATGTTACCCCGTTGAATTGCCACGTCATGGTTCTCTCACGGGGCTTTCCGAATTGGTGTTGATGGACACGTAGTTCTCTGCGGTCTAAGAGTTACGACTCTTGCAAAAAAATAAAAAAGATGTACATAAAAAGAGGGGTGCAACACGAGGACTTCCCGGGAGGTCACCCATCCTAGTACTACTCTCGCCCAAGTGCGCTTAACTGTGGATTTCTGATGGGATCCGGTGCATTAGTGCTGGTATGATCACACCCGTTAGTGCATGAGGTGCCATCGGATATATCCTTTCTGACGGTCGTCAAGAGTCGCTTTTTAATGTGGGTCCCACTCCGTGGTACGGCCGACGGTGGGTGGGTCAAAGAACGCATATCCGAATACATCGAAACAACTACTAAAAACAGATTTTTGTTATCGAGTTTCGGTGCGGATCACAAAAATAGCCGAAAGAGGCACCAGAACTCAAAATCTGAGGTCGAGAATTATCTAGTGGTACTCCGTTACATTGCCACGTCGTGGTTCTCTCACGGGGCTTTCCGAATTGGTGTTGACGCACACGTAGTTCTAGCGGTCTAAGAGTTACGACTCTTGCAAAAAAATAAAAAAGAAGAACATAAAGAGAGGGGTGCAACACGAGGACTTCCCGGGAGGTCACCCATCCTAGTACTACTCTCACCCAAGCGCGCTTAACTGCGGATTTCTGATGGGATCCGGTGCATTAGTGCTGGTATGATCACACCCGTTAGTGCATGAGGTGCCATCAGATATATCCTTTCTGACGGTCGTCAAGAGTCGCTTTTTAATGTGGGTCCTACTCCGTGGTACGGCCGACGGTGGGTGGGTCAAAGAACGCATATCCGAATACATCGAAACAACTACTAAAAACAGATTTTTGTTATCGAGTTTCGGTGCGGATCACAAAAATAGCCGAAAGAGGCATCAGAACTCAAAATCTGAGGTCGAGAACCCGCCAATGTTACTCCGTTGAATTGCCACATCATGGTTCTCTCACGGGGCTTTCCGAATTGGTGTTGATGGACACGTAGTTCTCTGCGGTCTAAGAGTTACGACTCTTGCAAAAAAATAAAAAAGAAGAACATAAAAAGAGGGGTGCAACACGAGGACTTCCCGGGAGGTTACCCATCCTAGTACTACTCTCGCCCAAGCGCGCTTAACTGTGGATTTCTGATGGGATCCGGTGCATTAGTGCTGGTATGATCACACCCGTTAGTGCATGAGGTGCCATCGGATATATCCTTTCTGACGGTCGTCAAGAGTCGCTTTTTAATGTGGGTCCCACTCCGTGGTACGGCCGACGGTGGGTGGGTCAAAGAACGCATATCCGAATACATCGAAACAACTACTAAAAACAGATTTTTGTTATCGAGTTTCGGTGCGGATCACAAAAATAGCCGAAAGAGGCACCAGAACTCAAAATCTGAGGTCGAGAATTATCTAGTGGTACTCCGTTACATTGCCACGTCGTGGTTCTCTCACGGGGCTTTCCGAATTGGTGTTGACGCACACGTAGTTCTAGCGGTCTAAGAGTTACTACACTTGCAAAAAAATAAAAAAGAAGAACATAAAAAGAGGGGTGCAACACAAGGACTTCCCGGGAGGTCACCCATCCTAGTACTACTCTCGCCCAAGCGCGCTTAACTGCGGATTTCTGATGGGATCCGGTGCATTAGTGCTGGTATGATCACACCCGTTAGTGCATGAGGTGCCATCGGATATATCCTTTCTGACGGTCGTCAAGAGTCGCTTTTTAATGTGGGTCCTACTCCGTGGTACGGCCGACGGTGGGTGGGTCAAAGAACGCATATCCGAATACATCGAAACAACTACTAAAAACAGATTTTTGTTATCGAGTTTCGGTGCGGATCACAAAAATAGCCGAAAGAGGCATCAAAACTCAAAATCTGAGGTCGAGAACCCGCCAATGTTACTCCGTTGAATTGCCACGTCATGGTTCTCTCACGGGGCTTTCCGAATTGGTGTTGATGGACACGTAGTTCTAGCGGTCTAAGAGTTACGACTCTTGCAAAAAAATAAAAAAGAAGAACATAAAAAGAGGGGTGCAACACAAGGACTTCCCGGGAGGTCACCCATCCTAGTACTACTCTCGCCCAAGCGCGCTTAACTGCGGATTTCTGATGGGATCCGGTGCATTAGTGCTGGTATGATCACACCCGTTAGTGCATGAGGTGCCATCGGATATATCCTTTCTGACGGTCGTCAAGAGTCGCTTTTTAATGTGGGTCCTACTCCGTGGTACGGCCGACGGTGGGTGGGTCAAAGAACGCATATCCGAATACATCGAAACAACTACTAAAAACAGATTTTTGTTATCGAGTTTCGGTGCGGATCACAAAAATAGCCGAAAGAGGCATCAAAACTCAAAATCTGAGGTCGAGAACCCGCCAATGTTACTCCGTTGAATTGCCACGTCATGGTTCTCTCACGGGGCTTTCCGAATTGGTGTTGATGGACACGTAGTTCTAGCGGTCTAAGAGTTACGACTCTTGCAAAAAAATAAAAAAGAAGAACATAAAAAGAGGGGTGCAACACAAGGACTTCCCGGGAGGTCACCCATCCTAGTACTACCCTCGCCCAAGCGCGCTTAACTGCGGATTTCTGATGGGATCCGGTGCATTAGTGCTGGTATGATCACACCCGTTAGTGCATGAGGTGCCATCGGATATATCCTTTCTGACGGTCGTCAAGAGTCGCTTTTTAATGTGGGTCCTACTCTGTGGTACGGCCGACGGTGGGTGGGTCAAAGAACGCATATCCGAATACATCGAAACAGCTACTAAAAACAGATTTTTGTTATCGAGTTTCGGTGCGGATCACAAAAATAGCCGAAAGAGGCATCAGAACTCAAAATCTGAGGTCGAGAACCCGCCAATGTTACTCCGTTGAATTGCCACGTCATGGTTCTCTCACAGGGCTTTCCGAATTGGTGTTGACGCACACGTAGTTCTAGCGGTCTAAGAGTTACTACTCTTGCAAAAAAATAAAAAAGAAGAACATAAAAAGAGGGGTGCAACACAAGGACTTCCCGGGAGGTCACCCATCCTAGTACTACTCTCGCCCAAGCGCGCTTAACTGCGGCTTTCTGATGGGATCCGGTGCATTAGTGCTAGTAAGATCACACCCGTTAGTGCATGAGGTGCCATCGGATATATCCTTTCTGACGGTCGTCAAGAGTCGCTTTTTAATGTGGGACCCACTCCGTGGTACGGCCGACGGTGGGTGGGTCAAAGAACGCATATCCGAATACATCGAAACAACTACTAAAAACAGATTTTTGTTATCGAGTTTCGGTGCGGATCACAAAAATAGCTGAAAGAGGCATCAGAACTCAAAATCTGAGGTCGAGAACCCGCCAATGTTACTCCGTTGAATTGCCACGTCATGGTTCTCTCACAGGGCTTTCCGAATTGGTGTTGACGCACACGTAGTTCTAGCGGTCTAAGAGTTACTACTCTTGCAAAAAAATAAAAAAGAAGAACATAAAAAGAGGGGTGCAACACAAGGACTTCCCGGGAGGTCACCCATCCTAGTACTACTCTCGCCCAAGCGCGCTTAACTGCGGATTTCTGATGGGATCCGGTGCATTAGTGCTGGTATGATCACACCCGTTAGTGCATGAGGTGCCATCGGATATATCCTTTCTGACGGTCGTCAAGAGTCGCTTTTTAATGTGGGTCCTACTCCGTGGTACGGCCGACGGTGGGTGGGTCAAAGAACGCATATCCGAATACATCGAAACAACTACTAAAAACAGATTTTTGTTATCGAGTTTCGGTGCGGATCACAAAAATAGCCGAAAGAGGCATCAAAACTCAAAATCTGAGGTCGAGAACCCGCCAATGTTACTCCGTTGAATTGCCACGTCATGGTTCTCTCACGGGGCTTTCCGAATTGGTGTTGATGGACACGTAGTTCTAGCGGTCTAAGAGTTACGACTCTTGCAAAAAAATAAAAAAGAAGAACATAAAAAGAGGGGTGCAACACAAGGACTTCCCGGGAGGTCACCCATCCTAGTACTACCCTCGCCCAAGCGCGCTTAACTGCGGATTTCTGATGGGATCCGGTGCATTAGTGCTGGTATGATCACACCCGTTAGTGCATGAGGTGCCATCGGATATATCCTTTCTGACGGTCGTCAAGAGTCGCTTTTTAATGTGGGTCCTACTCTGTGGTACGGCCGACGGTGGGTGGGTCAAAGAACGCATATCCGAATACATCGAAACAGCTACTAAAAACAGATTTTTGTTATCGAGTTTCGGTGCGGATCACAAAAATAGCCGAAAGAGGCATCAGAACTCAAAATCTGAGGTCGAGAACCCGCCAATGTTACTCCGTTGAATTGCCACGTCATGGTTCTCTCACAGGGCTTTCCGAATTGGTGTTGACGCACACGTAGTTCTAGCGGTCTAAGAGTTACTACTCTTGCAAAAAAATAAAAAAGAAGAACATAAAAAGAGGGGTGCAACACAAGGACTTCCCGGGAGGTCACCCATCCTAGTACTACTCTCGCCCAACGCGCGCTTAACTGCGGCTTTCTGATGGGATCCGGTGCATTAGTGCTAGTAAGATCACACCCGTTAGTGCATGAGGTGCCATCGGATATATCCTTTCTGACGGTCGTCAAGAGTCGCTTTTTAATGTGGGACCCACTCCGTGGTACGGCCGACGGTGGGTGGGTCAAAGAACGCATATCCGAATACATCGAAACAACTACTAAAAACAGATTTTTGTTATCGAGTTTCGGTGCGGATCACAAAAATAGCTGAAAGAGGCATCAGAACTCAAAATCTGAGGTCGAGAACCCGCCAATGTTACTCCGTTGAATTGCCACGTCATGGTTCTCTCACAGGGCTTTCCGAATTGGTGTTGACGCACACGTAGTTCTAGCGGTCTAAGAGTTACTACTCTTGCAAAAAAATAAAAAAGAAGAACATAAAAAGAGGGGTGCAACACAAGGACTTCCCGGGAGGTCACCCATCCTAGTACTACTCTCGCCCAAGCGCGCTTAACTGTGGATTTCTGATGGGATCCGGTGCATTAGTGCTGGTATGATCACACCCGTTAGTGCATGAGGTGCCATCGGATATATCCTTTCTGACGGTCGTCAAGAGTCGCTTTTTAATGTGGGTCCCACTCCGTGGTACGGCCGACGGTGGGTGGGTCAAAGAACGCATATCCGAATACATCGAAACAACTACTAAAAACAGATTTTTGTTATCGAGTTTCGGTGCGGATCACAAAAATAGCCGAAAGAGGCACCAGAACTCAAAATCTGAGGTCGAGAATTATCTAGTGGTACTCCGTTACATTGCCACGTCGTGGTTCTCTCACGGGGCTTTCCGAATTGGTGTTGACGCACACGTAGTTCTAGCGGTCTAAGAGTTACTACTCTTGCAAAAAAATAAAAAAGAAGAACATAAAAAGAGGGGTGCAACACAAGGACTTCCCGGGGAGGTCACCCATCCTAGTACTACTCTCGCCCAAGCGCGCTTAACTGCGGATTTCTGATGGGATCCGGTGCATTAGTGCTGGTATGATCACACCCGTTAGTGCATGAGGTGCCATCGGATATATCCTTTCTGACGGTCGTCAAGAGTCGCTTTTTAATGTGGGTCCTACTCCGTGGTACGGCCGACGGTGGGTGGGTCAAAGAACGCATATCCGAATACATCGAAACAACTACTAAAAACAGATTTTTGTTATCGAGTTTCGGTGCGGATCACAAAAATAGCCGAAAGAGGCATCAAAACTCAAAATCTGAGGTCGAGAACCCGCCAATGTTACTCCGTTGAATTGCCACGTCATGGTTCTCTCACGGGGCTTTCCCGAATTGGTGTTGATGGACACGTAGTTCTAGCGGTCTAAGAGTTACGACTCTTGCAAAAAAATAAAAAAGAAGAACATAAAAAGAGGGGTGCAACACAAGGACTTCCGGGAGGTCACCCATCCTAGTACTACTCTCGCCCAAGCGCGCTTAACTGCGGATTTCTGATGGGATCCGGTGCATTAGTGCTGGTATGATCACACCCGTTAGTGCATGAGGTGCCATCGGATATATCCTTTCTGACGGTCGTCAAGAGTCGCTTTTTAATGTGGGTCCTACTCTGTGGTACGGCCGACGGTGGGTGGGTCAAAGAACGCATATCCGAATACATCGAAACAGCTACTAAAAACAGATTTTTGTTATCGAGTTTCGGTGCGGATCACAAAAATAGCCGAAAGAGGCATCAGAACTCAAAATCTGAGGTCGAGAACCCGCCAATGTTACTCCGTTGAATTGCCACGTCATGGTTCTCTCACAGGGCTTTCCGAATTGGTGTTGACGCACACGTAGTTCTAGCGGTCTAAGAGTTACTACTCTTGCAAAAAAATAAAAAAGAAGAACATAAAAAGAGGGGTGCAACACAAGGACTTCCCGGGAGGTCACCCATCCTAGTACTACTCTCGCCCAAGCGCGCTTAACTGCGGCTTTCTGATGGGATCCGGTGCATTAGTGCTAGTAAGATCACACCCGTTAGTGCATGAGGTGCCATCGGATATATCCTTTCTGACGGTCGTCAAGAGTCGCTTTTTAATGTGGGACCCACTCCGTGGTACGGCCGACGGTGGGTGGGTCAAAGAACGCATATCCGAATACATCGAAACAACTACTAAAAACAGATTTTTGTTATCGAGTTTCGGTGCGGATCACAAAAATAGCCGAAAGAGGCATCAAAACTTAAAATCTGAGGTCGAGAACCCGCCAATGTTACCCCCGTTGAATTGCCACGTCATGGTTCTCTCACGGGGCTTTCCGAATTGGTGTTGATGGACACGTAGTTCTCTGCGGTCTAAGAGTTACGACTCTTGCAAAAAAATAAAAAAGATGTACATAAAAAGAGGGGTGCAACACAGACGAGGACTTCCCGGGAGGTCACCCGATCCCTAGTACTAACTCTCGCCCAAGTGCGCTTAACTGTGGATTTCTGATGGGATCCGGTGCATTAGTGCTGGTATGATCACACCCGTTAAGTGCATGAGGTGCCATCGGATATATCCTTTCTGACGGTCGTCAAGAGTCGCTTTTTTAATGTGGGTCCCACTCCGTGGTACGGCCGACGGTGGGTGGGTCAAAGAACGCATATCCGAATACATCGAAACAACTACTAAAAACAGATTTTTGTTATCGAGTTTCGGTGCGGATCACAAAAATAGCCGAAAGAGCACCAGAACTCAAAATCTGAGGTCGAGAATTATCTAGTGGTACTCCGTTACATTGCCACGTCGTGGTTCTCTCACGGGGCTTTCCGAATTGGTGTTGACGCACACGTAGTTCTAGCGGTCTAAGAGTTACGACTCTTGCAAAAAAATAAAAAAGAAGAACATAAAGAGAGGGGTGCAACACGAGGACTTCCCGGGAGGTCAACCCATCCTAGTACTACTCTCACCCAAGCGCGCTTAACTGCGGATTTCTGATGGGATCCGGTGCATTAGTGCTGGTATGATCACACCCGTTAGTGCATGAGGTGCCATCAGATATATACTTTCTGACGGTCGTCAAGAGTCGCTTTTTAATGTGGGTCCTACTCCGTGGTACGGCCGACGGTGGGTGGGTCAAAGAACGCATATCCGAATACATCGAAACAACTACTAAAAACAGATTTTTGTTATCGAGTTTCGGTGCGGATCACAAAAATAGCCGAAAGAGGCATCAGAACTCAAAATCTGAGGTCGAGAACCCGCCAATGTTACTCCGTTGAATTGCCACATCATGGTTCTCTCACGGGGCTTTCCGAATTGGTGTTGATGGACACGTAGTTCTCTGCGGTCTAAGAGTTACGACTCTTGCAAAAAAATAAAAAAGAAGAACATAAAAAGAGGGGTGCAACACGAGGACTT
>JAKUCM010008811.1:0-19563 GCA_023374145.1 Lepidium sativum | reverse complement strand
AATCGTGAGAGTGGGAACAAGACATTGAGTGATGCAACAAGGTGAACCACCAGTGATAAGTTTGAGGCCCGACGGTGGCGGCGGAGGAAAAAGGCTTTTCCTCCCTCGGTTTAGCTCCTCTTCCTCTTTTTCTCTTACCAATAATGAAAGTTCTTTCACCGTCAAGGTAAAACATTGTAATTTCATCAAGTCAATGCTCCGTTTTCTCCTTCTCTGCTTGTTTTTATTTCAATTTGATTTCAGGGTTTTCTTTTACCTTTTCGGAGTTTCGAGTTTAAACAAGTTTAGCATTGAGGGTTGAATTCGTTTTTGTGATGTTGAATATAATTTCCAAGGATTGGAACTTTTGGGTTTAAGATTGTTAATTTGAAGATGGAGTGTATTAGACTTCTAGATTTTTCATGTGTAGCTATCAGAGAAGGCCAAGCTATTGAAAGATCTTGGCGTTGATATATGTACTATATTTATATATGTATAACTTGAATTCATCTTTCAGTATCAAGGGGAGAAGCGATGGCAACCCGCAAACTATCCAGTGCTCTTAAACTTTTTGTTCTGGTTTCTTCGAGTGACATGCTCTGTTGTGATGAATGTTGATTTGATGTCATTAACCTGTGTGATGAATGTTGATTTGATGTCATTAACCTGTTAGCTAAACAAAAAACTAGTGTATTAAGATGTCATTAACCATTTGTTGGTAGGTTTGTGTGATGAATGTTGATTTGATGTCATTAACCTGTGTGATGAATGTTGATTTGATGTCATTAACCTGTCAACTAAATGAAAACCTAGTCATTAAGATGTCATTAACTATTCGTTGGTAGGTTTGTGTGATGAATGTTGATTTGATGTGTTTTAAATGCAGAAACTTGTTTATAAACCGAACCAACCCCAACCTTAAAAAACACAACCAAAATCAAAACTCAGAACCGTAAAAAACACAACCAAAACCTTAATGGAGCCTTCTTCCTTGAATTCCTCGATGTTTCTCAACCTATTAGCTAGCCAGAGCAGTCAAACTATAGACGTAGAGACCTCTGAGTTTCCTAGGTTTAGTAGCCAGAGCTCAGAAGAGCATATAAAGGTTGAAAGGAGAAAGTGGACACCAAAAGAAGATCTTGTTCTCATCAGTGTTTGGCTCAACACCAGCAAATATGCTATTGTTAGTAATGAACACAAAGGAGGAGCGTTTTGGAAGAGAATACAAGAGTATTTCAATTCAAGTCCTCAAGTCAGTGACTTAGCTCCTCGAGAGGCAAGTCACTACAAGCAAAGATGGGGGAGATTGAACGCAGAGGTGTGCAGGTTTGTGGGAAGCTATGAGGCTGCTGTAAAGGAGCAATCTAGTGGCCAAAATGAGAATGATGTCATGAAGGCTGCCCATGACATCTTCTACAATGACTACAAGATCAAGTTCAGACTTGAACATGCCTGGAGAGAACTGAGGTATGATCAAAAATGGAAGTCAACCTGTTTGGCGAAAGATGGTGCAAAGAAGAAAAGGAAGGAAACTGTGGAACCTGACATGGAAGAGGTCAGACCTCCTGGTGTTAAGGCTTGCAAAGCAGCCAAACGTAAGAAGAATGGGAATGAAGCAGAATTGGAAAAATGGGAGAGCATGCTTGCTGTGAAAGAGAACATATCAAAGCAGAAACTGCTTGATTGTCTCCTTGCAAACACAGATAGACTTTCCGATATAGAAGTGTCTCTGAAGAACAAACTCATAGCTGAAATACTTTAATTGATTTGTATGTGATTCTGTGTTATCAAGGTTTGATCTATTTTGTTTATTTGTTCTTTGCAGGTTATGAGTTTGTCTACTAATGTATACTAGTAGAATTCTGATCTATTTGGTGCATTGTTTACTACTAACTTTGTGTTTGCAGGTTTAGTAATGTATTTGGACTTATGGGAAGTGTAGAATTCTGATCTATTTTGTCTCTTTGTTATTTGCAGGTTATGAGCTAGAATCACGAATCTGTATGGAGCTAGAATCACGGATGGGAAGTGTAGAATTTTGTCTCTTTGTCTACTAATATATTTGCGGTTATGGGAAGTGTAGAATTTTGTTTGTTTCTACACTTTTCTTTCATTCATGGGATAAGTTTAGTGTAGCATTTTGTTTCTTTCTAAACTGTACTTGCACTCACGGGTTTAATGTAATGTGTTTGGACTTGATGTTTTGTGTTTGGAATTCCTGAACGATTCCTCTATTTAAAGACTAGACTTTTTTGTAAACAATGCACCAAATCTAAATTTTCTCTTTCCTAGCTCCTCTTTACCTTTCTCTAAAATTATCAACATATTACATATCTATAATCAACCTCCAAAAATTCTATTATCAACCTCTAAAATTATCAAACTCAAAAATGTCTTCATCATCATCTAATGAAATAGATTCAAGTTTTGAAGAACGTTTTGAGGATATGTTCGACCAACGTTTTGAGGAAATCTTTGATCAAAGTTTTGCCAAAAAGCCAAAGAGTCGAGCTTATATCGAGAGGCAACGAGAACAAGGACATAATCTATTATGGACTGACTACTTCAGTGAACATCCTACATACCCACCTAATATGTTTAGGCAGCGTTTTCGAATGAACAAGCCATTGTTCCTTCATATAGTTGACCGCCTCAGTAATGAACTTCCATACTTTCAGCAAAGAAGAAATGGACATGGAAGGTACGGGCTATTTGCACTACAAAAGTGTACAACAGCTATACATATGCTGGCATATGGTCAAGCGGGAGATACGACTGACGAATATCTCCGACTTGGTGAAAGTACTGCACTTTTATGTCTGCGAAATTTCACTGAAGGGATAGTAAAATTATTTGGAGATGAGTATCTAAGACGACCTACACTGGAAGATCTTCAACGATTACTCGATATTGGAGAGGTACGGGGGTTTCCAGGGATGATAGGCAGCATCGACTGTATGCATTGGGAGTGGAAAAACTGTCCAACAGCTTGGAAAGGCTAGTACACACGTGGTTCAGGAAAACTGACAATTGTCTTAGAGGCTGTAGCATCACAAGATCTTTGGATATGGCACATATTTTTTGGACTCCCAGGTACCCTAAATGATATTAATGTTCTTGATCGGTCACCTGTTTTTGATGACATTTTACAAGGTCGCGCTCCAAAAGTTAAATTCAAGGTCAACGGCCACAACTATCGTATGGCATACTACCTTACAGACGGTATTTATCCGAAATGGTCAACCTTTATCCAATCCATCCCATTCCTCAAGGTCGTAAAGCAGAGCTATTTGCTGAGTGTCAAGAAGCCGTCAGGAAAGATGTCGAACGTGCTTTTGGAGTATTGCAAGCTAGATTTGCAATAGTTAAAAAAGCCAGCTTTAGTATGGGACAAGGAAAGCTTAGGAAAGATTATGAGATGTTGTATCATACTGCACAATATGATAGTAGATAACGAAAGATATTGATACACTCAATATGATCCATCAGACTTTGAAGTGGGAGAATCAAGCAGAAGTTCAGAGGTTAATTCTTCATACTCTACGGACATCCTTCCAATCTCGGTAATATGCTTAGCATTCGCAATCAAATTTGTGATCAACGTATACATGATCAATTAAAAGCTGATTTAGTTGAGAATATTTGACAAAAAAATTGGTCATGAAGAATAATTATATTTGTATGTTTATAAATTCTCATTGTAATGAATACTAATTTCTTTCAAAAATTAAAAATAAATAAATTTATTTCTAAAAACCCAATTTTCGGGTTCACTAATGCAGAAGTAAAATACATACGCGTTCTTCACTATTCCTGACTCCGCTAAAATATTAATAAAATATTTCTATAAACCCTAAATGGGGGTTCACTAGTGTGGATGCTCTTAAGGACAATACGAAGTGAAGAGAAAGAAAAGAGAGAGGAAGACAAGCGTGAGGCACAAGTGTCAGATTCCGCAGCAAATTAAGAATTCACTTTCACATCTTGCTTCATTTAAACGTCAAGACCATGGAAAAAATCGGTTCTGAGAATCCTCTTCTCAAGAGTACAAGCTCTTTAATTATAAAACTCATATCTGAATCAGAAGTGTAGTACAAATTCTAAACACATCCTATCTATAATGCAAAAACAAAAGATTTGATCTAATCTTAAATGAAGTCGGTCTAAAAATGTCAAAAAAACAATACTTTCTCGCAAAACATCACAATTGTTTTTGTGATGTAGAGCAAAACGTACACAAAAAAAATAGAATAAAACAACAGAATATTACAAGAAGCAAAGCTAAAAATTCACTACGTAATTCTATGCATTATAGTTTCTTAAAACTAATAGAAAATATTTCTGAAAATACTAATAGTTTACGAGGATAAGTTTATAATTAGAGGATAACTCTTAGATCCCTCGAATGTTAGGCACGATAGAGTTTATTATTGGAGTAGTTGTCATCACTTATTATTGATTGATATTGGAAAAGCCATAGTAGGGTCTTATCAAGAAAGGCTCACCAGCTCACAGATATTTGAAGCCATCTAAACTACTGTCATGGCCGCATGAAACACATTCCTCATGGAAAAAGATAAATCTCCTCAAAGTGAAACAAGTTCGCATGAGAACAATCAATTTGGAGGATGAACAGATCACACATTTTTCTGGTCAGCATATGTTGTTTGCTTCTTCAAAAGTTGCTCTATGTTGTCTCCAATTGTTTCTTTTGCGAGCCTTATGGGGTACATAGGTTTTTATGGTTTTGTCTTTCTTGTTCTAGACTTGAGACTGTACGCTTGATTAAGAGTTTGTTCATGCTTTTATTTACTTTTGGTACTTGTCCTCATGTGTAGTAAGATATGTTGTTCTTGTCTTTAATTCATTGTTATGTTGCTTTGCTTTTGTTACTCTTTTTTCTGAAATGTTTGCTCTTATATGTATGATTAGTTGATTTGTTATTGTGTCATTTTTTACATTTCTTTTTTTTTGGGTCTTCTCGCAGTTGTTGGGGTATCTATTTGTATCAGTTCAGAAAATCTATAAGAGTCATGAGTTAATAAAAATAAATAAAGTAGAAGGTAAAAGACAAGATACAAAAGAAATTGGAACTAGGATGTGTATAGATCATACCCGTGCCAAATATCAACACCACATTGAGGCCCTACTAGTAAGCCGTGAGAGAGTTGAAAACTTGATAACATATAAAACTTATTCATGAGAAAATAAAAAGAAAGTGGAATTGAAGAAGAATCTGATATCTTATGAGAGTGAAATTGATTACAAAGAGAGCAGCGTGGTAGTTGAATAGTTTCAGATGTTTGATAAAGACGTCAACATTGTTTTGATATCTCTTTTATAAAGATGCATGAGCTCAATATTGCTCTTCTTATTTTGTCTTATCAATCATCAATATTTACCTTATTCTACAGGTGATATTTATACACAGGAGTGACCCAAAGCATAGGCCAATGATTAGGACCCCCAATTAAGAAAAGTCTCCAAATTTCTATACAATTTATAATTTTTATTTTATAAATTTGTTTGAATGATGCGGAGTCTTACTATCATAATACTGGAGATCATGATCTTTCGTATTTAAATGTTTAATACAATATGTAAATATTCTATATGGTTTCATTTTGGATTTAGTCAGTTTAGTCCTATATATATTTCTTGTTAACTTCTGTAAATTATTCTAAATATTAATTATATGTGAAAAATGATTATTCAAACATTATAAATGTTTAGTGTCAAATAAAAATGATTTTGAGGTAATTGCATAAAATGTGATTATTCAGGGAACATTAATCTAAAGATCATAAAATATAATGGTATAAAAGACAACAAATTATGCCAAAAACTCATCTTATATACGATTATGACTAAACTAATACTACAGAAAATTTGATTTTTTTGTTTTAAGAGATTATTTTTCTGTAGTGTATTAATTGAATTTATGTTTACAATGCTCATCAAGAAAGTATAGAATTTATGGGAAAATGACTTATAAAACTCTAGACATCTATATACTAATAAAAGCAAGGTTTTGAGACCTCTTAAGTCATCCAACTCATCTTTCTCAATCCCCTATCTTCTTGCCACATCACTCCTATCTTCTTGCCACATCAGCTTTTGTTCTAGACATTTTTTTATTTTTTAATAAAAAAAATCAAAAGACAATTATTATTTACTTAATCACATTACATACTATAATATAGACATTTAAAGGTCTCACATCCAATTAAGTTATATTATGTTGTAATGTATACTAAACCAATATATTGATTAGAAGTACTTAATCATATTACTTACTATAATATGACATTCAAAGGTCTCACATCAAATTAAATTATATTATGTTGTAATCTATAGTAAACCAATATATTGATTAGAAGTATAATATATCGTATCGTATGACCAAAATTATTAGAAAAGTTATCTAAATTACCAAACAAAAAAGAATACGATTCTTTTAAAAAATATGAAAAAAATATCTTACTAATAAAAGCAAGGTTTTGAAACCTCTTAAACCATCCAACTCATCTTTCTCAACTCCCTATCTTCTTGCCACATCACTCATATCTTCTTACCACATCAGCTTTTGTTTTAGACATTTTTTATTTTTTAATAAAAAAATCAAAAGACAATTATTATTTACTTAATCACATTACATACTATAATATAGACATTCAAAGGTCTCAGATCAAATTATTTTATATTATGTTGTAATGTATACTAAACCAATATATTGATTAAAAGTACTTAATCATATTACTTACTATAATATGGACATCCAAAGGTCTCACATCAAATTAAATTATATTATGTTGTAATCTATATTAAACCAATATATTGATTAGAAGTATAATATATCGTATCGTATGACCAAAATTATTAGAAGAGTTATCTAAATTACCAAACAAAAAAGAAAACGATTCTTTTAAAAAATATGAAAAAATTATTTTTCTACTTAATAAACTATCTATAATCTGAATACCAATTAAAAATAACCAAACTCATAAATAATATTTTACGCAGTAAAACCTAAACTTACATATTATTTAAGAATAATCAAACTAACTAACTTATCAAAATACTGCAATTTAGTGGTCAAGGAAAAGAAACTATTTTATTATAAATGACTCAACTTATATATAATACTACTTAGGTTTGATGTTCTAGCAAAATAATTTTTTTTAAAGGATTGGTAGACGTAGTAGCGGTTACTAATTTCAAGTGTTGTTTTTTTTCCAATTAGGTATTAATCATCTGTTTAATGACTAACAAAAAGCAGTCACTTCAACTAAAAATATAAATTAAAAAAAATATATAAACTATGTAAAATATATAATAGAAAAAAAATACAATATTTTCTACATCAATTAAAATTTATAAGTGTAGACATCTATCTACATGTCAGGAAATAAATAGTTCAATTGAGGTATATTCAATGTCCTTTCACCTCAAAAACACACCAACACCTTCCATACATATAATAACCAAACTTTGTTACCTTTTTCCCTAGGGAGATGATAACAATGAAGCACTAAAAACTAAAACTCTCGAAAGTTTAAAACACATTATTGGTCAAACTTGCAAATTTCATATCAAAGTGTCAATGTACAACTTCCTACCTTCACGTCAAACTTTCACGGTCTCCCGTATTATTCCGAACGATGTTGGCTTGAATGACGAGGCGTCCGGAATAAACAACTCCATATCTACTGACTGTGCAATTCTTTTCAAGGTTCGGAACACACATCCAAACAAATTATCTGATGAAGACGTGAAGAACGAGAAGTGCCCCCGTCTAGACAACTAAACCAGCTTATTCACCTCACATTACAAGTTGTTTCTTTGATTTAATTTAAAATCATTCACAATGTTACAAAAATTTTCAATTTCCTCTCCCTCCATACTATTCATAAGTTCCATCTTATTTCCCTTTTTTTGGTTTAACATTGCACTACTACGAGATCACCTTTCTATAAAATTACTTCCACTTAATATTCATTACTATCAAAATGTTTCTTTTTTCTACATATTTGAAAAACCTAAATTGAATATGAACCGAGTCAAAGAAAAAAGTTAAATAGGTTTCTTTAAAATAAAATTTCTTTAGAATAAATAATTTTCATAATATAGTATATAATCAATTAGCTTATATAGCATAATTTAGTTATTATATATTTGGAAAAAATACTAAAATTTAACCATTTATTATATATCTAGATTTTGTCATTCATAAATCAAAACCCTCTAATTACCTGAAATTGAATCTTCTTCTTTGTCCAATTCTTCATCTCTTTTTATTAACTAAGTCCATTTCGATTTTGTTAAAAAAAATCTTGGAAAACAAAGTTGTTTTTTATATTTTAAATATATTCATGGACCAAAGACTATATAATATGTAACTTAATCTTCGTTATTCGAATTCGAAAGACCTTTGAATGTCCATATTACACGTCAGTTGATTTACAGTGATGAAATTGTTTAATCTTCTATTGAAACTATACATATTCACCACTTTTGAATGTCCATAGTTACTTTTTATTTTTATACTTTATACCATCCAAAATAATTGAGTTGAATATCTTATATACATGTCATTTTTCCGTTTAGTCACTCCAACTAATAATTCTGATATCTAGAATTTGTTCCCTTTCTCTTAATTTAGACAAACTATAAAATGATTTGAGATTATTGTATCTTATCGATCTAATTATTCGAAAAGAATAACATCTTATGCAATTTGGATATTTCAATGACATCATTTTATTAATAAATAGTACTTCATAAAAGATATATTCTTAAATTGTTCTTCAGATAATATTATAAGTATAGTCTTCAAATAATTTCACACATGTACTTTTGATCTTTAAATAATAAATAAAACCAGACCAGAATACTGATTGAATTCTGCTTCATAACTATAACTCATAACTGAAAAATTGCATTATTTGCCTTCAAACATTCAAAAGACGAGATGTTATTAATAATCTAGCATGCAACCACATCTACCACCATGATTGCATAATAAGTTGGTTTAACGCAAATAAAAATTGTTCAATATGTAGGGCAACATATCTTTAATTTTTACATTCCAAATAATAATAAAATTATTCATTTCTGATGCACATACCTTTCATCTCAGAAATACAAATCACAAAATTTGACAAGTTACTCAACAAATAAACTACACATAAACGTTTCTAAACTAAAAACCGGACGTAACCCGGTTAATCCCGTAGTTAATTTAAAGTAATGCTTTTCATTAATTCTAGATATCCTAATAATTGAAATAAAGAAAAATGATTAAGAATATATAATTTTTTAAATCTATGTGCATCATTCAAAAAATCAAACTTTTTGTAATGGAGTGAGTAATAAATTGGACTAGGGTCAAGTAAACCTCTTTTCTACAACATAGGTCAGCCCATGATCGAGATTCGAAATGGTGTGACTACCTTAGAGACATAACATTTGAATGCTTTATGTAATGTGTTAAAATTAAAAGTCTCATTTATCAAAAAAAGAAGAAGAAATAATCAAAAGTCTCTTTTACTCAATTCCATTCTATTTGAAAAAAAAAAAACAAAAAAAAAAACAGATTTAAACTAGTTTTTTGGATTCAAAATCATGCTAAATCCAATTAGGTCAACAAAAAAAACATTCCCAATTTGAAACTTCTTCCCTTGTAAAATTAATTAGAAAATCAGTTCCAAAAAAGGAATTAACTAGAATTATACTATTATCTTCCTTGTGCTTACTAAAAAATAAGTACTAACATTCCCAAAAATAGAGCAGCTTAATCTACTTAAAAGAGAAAAAAAATAATGAAGATCTTGTCTTGTTTGATGTCAAAACTCAAATCAATAAAACGTTTTGGACATTGGACTGGTCTACTCGATTTCCACCCTTCAAATTTCGAAATAGGCAATAAAAACAAAAGGACATAAACAAAACCTCTTCTCACTTTGGTTTTCTCATTTCCTTTTTCCAAAATTTTGCTTGGATTTTCTGAATACTTCCAACAAAATTATCTCTACAAACCAGAACTATCTAAGACTCCTTCACTTTCCTATCATCAGCCGTTGATTCACTTATCTCATGCTCATGTACGAACAAGATTCAAGGAGTAGGAAACATACTTTTAGACCGAACATAGAAGAAAACTTCGCTTTGTTGAAACATCTTTTATTATTACTTTAACAGATAAATAAGAAAAAGTCTTAATTCTGATTTGAGCGTGCTAATAGTTTAATCAATTAAAGGGATAAAGAAAAACAACTTTATAAATTTAGGAGTAATCAATTCATTTATACCATTCTTGTCTATGGCTTTTAAAGTTTCTAAGCCCTTGATCGGACGGTCAAGAATCACTACGAAATTTACACTTTCTACTTCTGATTATAAAAAGGTTTTCTAAATCGGACGGTCAGAAATCAATCTGGTCAGGGTTTGAATCGTAGCCGTTATTATGTTTGATTAAAGTTCATACAAAGTAGTCAACAGTCTCTTTCTACTACAAAGTAGTAGCCTTGAAACCCAAAGTCATTACCTTTCCCTTCTCTTGCTCACTCTCTCTCTTTTGTGAGAAATGGGCATGGCTGCTTTGAGATTTTTTCATGTTTTGTTCTTCCTTGTGTTGATTCTCCGTTTTTATTGTGGAACATCTCTCTCTGGTTCTTCTGATGTGAAGCTTCTTTTGGAAAAGATTAAGTCTTCTCTACAAGGTAACAGCGACAGCTTACTGTTGTCTTCTTGGAACTCATCTGTTCCGGTTTGTCAATGGAGAGGGGTAAAATGGGTATTTGCGGATGGGTCTCCTCTTCAGTGTAGTGACGTTTCTTCATCACAATGGACCAACGTCTCTCTCTTCAAGGATTCTTCTCTTCATCTTCTCTCTCTTCAGCTCCCTTCTGCTAATCTCACTGGTTCACTCCCTAGGGAGATTGGTGAGTTCTCTATGCTTCAAAGTGTGTTCCTCAACATCAATTCGTTAAGTGGATCAATCCCTCTTGAGCTTGGTTACACTTCTTCTCTCTCTGATGTTGATTTGAGCGGTAATACTCTAGCTGGGGTTTTGGCTCCATCCGTTTGGAACCTCTGTGATAAGCTTGTTTCCTTTAAGGTTCATGGTAATAACTTGTCTGGGGTCTTGCCTGAGCCTGCTTTGCCAAATTCCACTTGCAGTAATCTCCAAGTTCTTGATTTGGGTGGTAATAAGTTCTCAGGTGAGTTCCCTGAGTATATAACCATGTTTACAGGTCTGAAATCACTTGATCTTTCAAGTAATAGCTTTGAGGGTGTTGTTCCTGAGGGCTTAGCTGTATTACAACTAGAAAGCCTCAATCTTTCTCATAATAACTTCAGTGGGGTGTTGCCAGATTTTGGTGAATCAAAATTTGGAGCAGAATCATTTGAAGGGAACAGTCGTAGTCTTTGTGGTTTGCCTTTGATACCTTGTTTAGGCTCCTCTAGGTTGAGTCCAGGTGCTGTTGCTGGTCTAGTAATTGGTTTATTATCAGGGGCTGTGGTTGTGGCCTCGCTGTTGATAGGCTATTTCCAGAACAAAAAAAGAAGTAGTGTAGAGAGTGAAGATGATTTTGAAGAAGGTGATGAAGAAGATGAAATCGGTGAGAAAGATGGCGGTGAAGGGAAGTTAATTGTGTTCCAAGGTGGCGAGAATCTGACATTGGACGATGTTTTGAATGCAACGGGCCAGGTTATGGAGAAGACAAATTATGGTACAATATACAAGGCTAAGCTTAGCGATGGAGGAAACATTGCATTGAGGCTATTAAGAGAAGGTACTTGCAAGGATAGAAGTTCTTCTCTGCCTGTTATAAGGCAATTGGGGCGCATTCGACATGAGAATTTGATTCCCTTAAGAGCTTTCTACCAGGGAAAGAGAGGAGAAAAGCTTCTCATCTATGACTATCTTCCTAACATCAGCTTACATGATTTGTTGCACGGTAATTGCTTTCTTCATCAATCTTTTCGTTGTTGCATGTCCTTCCTTGCTCAATGTTAGTTATTCATGTGTTGTAATTTGTTATTTGATATGATGTGCAGAAAGTAAACCCGGAAAGCCACCTCTGAATTGGGCCAGGAGACACAAGATTGCACTTGGAATAGCGAGAGGACTTGCTTATCTTCATACAGGACAAGAAGTTCCTATCATCCATGGCAACATTAGATCAAAGAACGTGCTTGTAGACGATTTTTTCTTTGCAAGGCTCACTGAGTTTGGGCTTGACAAGATAATGGTACAAGCAGTAGCTGATGAGATAGTCTCGCAGGCCAAATCTGATGGGTACAAAGCACCTGAACTCCACAAGATGAAGAAGTGCAATCCAAGGAGTGATGTTTACGCTTTTGGAATTCTTCTCTTGGAAATATTGATGGGAAAGAAACCAGGAAAGAGTAGTGGAAGGAACAATAGTGAGTTTGTGGATCTGCCTTCTTTGGTTAAAGCTGCAGTTTTGGAAGAGACAACAATGGAAGTTTTTGATTTGGAAGCATTGAAAGGAATAAGGAGTCCAATGGAAGAAGGTTTGGTTCATGCACTGAAACTGGCAATGGGATGTTGTGCTCCTGTTACAACAGTCAGACCTACGATGGAAGAGGTTGTGAAGCAGTTGGAAGAGAACAGACCAAGGAACAGATCCGCATTGTACAGTCCAACAGAGACCAGGAGCGATGCAGAAACACCATTTTGAGGCAATTTATGTTCCACAAGCTTCTTCTTTTTTGTAACTTTCTCACTTTTGCTTTATGCATTTGTTTCATTGGCAAAAAGTACCATTCTGATTTGTTCGTTCCATATTTGTCTATGAGAATGCTGTAACAAAAGCAGCTCATAAGTAATATTTATAGAAGAATATAGAGTTTGATTCATGATTGTCCATGAAATTAGTAGTGAAGAATGATGCACTGTACTACAATTTTGAATGATTGACTAAAATGTATCAGAACGCACTTAGCAACTATGAAACGAGAAGAAATTTATTGCTTGTATTGCTCAGAGAGTATATTAAAGAAACGAAAAACGATCTAGCTACTAAGTTGAAGGAAAATAATGTAAAAGTTCTTTTAAATCATCCAGCTAATGTGGTGGGCTCACAAATATCGTGAGTACAAGCCAAAATGTCTCTGTAGTCTCTAGAGATATTGAAGGAGTCATAAACTTGGCCAGTGCTGCTCTTTTTGTACTCGAAGAGAAGCGATGAGTGATCAGTAGCAGTCAACTTTACAAACCCATAATCATAGTCTCTGACCAAACTCCATTTGGGTACGAGTGAGCTAAAGGGAGACAAGTGACTTCCTCCACCACCAGCAACAACGTGAATAGTTCCTTGGAAAGTTCCTGAGTAGTGGTCTTTGTCACTGCTCACACATTGGCTCTGCAATAGAAAACAGAGAAAAGGCTTAGGACAAAGCACATTAATGAGACGTAAGTGCAGCGGTTTATAATGGGTCAAACCTGGTAAACAGGGCAGGTTCGCTCATAATTATGGACATGGCCGTAGAAAGCAAGGTCCACTCTGTACTTCTGCCACAATTTCTGTAGGCTTTCTCTTCCCATAGGCTCTTCAAAGCTTCCTTCTTTGCCATACCAATCATTGGTGGAATAACCAAGGACACGATGAGCTATAAAGATGAGCCAAGGCTGAGTCTTTCTGTCAACAGTTGAAAGGCAGTGCTCAATGAATTTGTATTGCTCTGTCCCTTCTCTCCAGTCATGTTCAGAGTCTGCTATACAGAACCGGAACATTCCGTAATCTGTTTGGTACCTACTCGTTCAATTGCAACCTGTAAGATATCATTCTAGAATATGCAAAGAATACTACTACACAACTACTTTACCAGAATTTAGCTCGGTTCTCTGCAGGAAAGTAGAACATGGTCTCTGCAGGAACACCACACTCTCCACCAGAGTCTCCACGAGCAAAGAAGGATCCTGTGTTTGGCCAATCACGTTCGTGGTTACCACTGCAGTGAAACAAAAATAACTTGACGTTTCTACAATAGTAGAATAGAGAAGAATGATAAAGCTATTCATGTTGACTAACCTTGCAACCATGTAGGCAACTTTAGAAGCAATGGGCTGGACCTGAGCTGTGAATTGATCCCACTGAGACAAATACCCATTTGCATAAGTGAGATCTCCAATGTGGAAAACAATGTCAATGTTCTTCAAGTCCTTGATGAGTTGGTCTGTTGTATTGATGGAACCAGGCTGATAATCATTGAACTCATTCGAGCCATCTCGCTCACCCTGAAACATATTTCAATTTAGAAACAGCATTTAAGATAACAGTCTGAGACTGCACTGAGATAGCAAAAGCTGGAAAGAGACAATACCTTCCCCATGTCACCAAATATTATGACCCGTTGTAATGAGTCTTGTCCAGGATAAGGAGAGGAGACAAAGGTGTAATTCTTACTCCAAATTGTGGACCCATTAACTAAGTCATGGCCTAGCCTGTATATGTATCTGAAAACAAAAGGATTAGTACTACTCGTATAGAGGAAAAAATGAAGCAGGTTATTGTTTCCATACTCGCGATTGGGCCAAAGTTCTTTCATAAAAGCAGTATGGAAGAAACCAGGATCACGCCAACCAACAGAACGAGCAGGATTACCTGTGTGTAACATCACATACATCCAAAAATCAAAAGATCTAGAGTGAATATTTCAAGAGATTTCAGGATTATTAATCCAACAATCTCAATGTAAGATATAGAGAATAAATAAAACAGGACATACCACACATGCTGTTTCTGTTGAAGGTTATTGTTCCAGCTGGTGACCTTTTACTCGGAAGTCCTTTTGAACTCCATTCAATGAATGGAACAGCCTCATCTATGTTGTATCCACTCGTCCATGTCACAGTCATCTATCAAAAGATCAAAGATAAGCATGTTTTAGCCAAACATCGAAATAAAGCAGCTTCAAAAGTTTGAATCTTTCTCACGTGCTAAGTCCCTTGAGTTATAGAAAAACTTACTTCGTCCCAATTCTTCCCTAATGCAAGACGTGGGTACACAGGAGCTTTAGGATTAACAAATGCTACAGTATTTGAAGTCGCAAGAAGTTTTGGCTGCAATATTCAAATGCTCAATAAGTCTACTTAGTAATAACGCTATATATATTGAGAAAAATTATAGTTAAACTTACACTTGAGAGTCCATTGGTAAACAATGCAAAAGAGAAATCAGCTCTCTGATTAATGATCTGGAGCTTGACAATCACATTCCCGGATTTCATGTATTGTGGATCATTGTTGACCCACATATACTGGCAAAATAGAGAAAACAAAAGAATGTTAACGAGAGAGACTTACATACAGAAACCATTTAGATCGATATTGTAATATAACAAACCTTGATGGGAGATGAGCAAATATAAGGAGCTTTCTCTTTGCCACCATTTGTTGGCCAACATTGAGAAGTACTATTAACAAAAACGAGTTAATAATGGAGATTAATGTGCTAACGAATCTTATATTACATCAATCATATCATTTGGCTTATTAATATGTTGACTTTGAAAGTGACAATTTGATTGAATCATGGAAGAAAGTACTGGACGAGATCAACTAAAATATTTTTATTTGTAAATGTAATTTAATGTTTAAAACGGCATGTAACCATAAAACAAAATAGATGTATATGAAAAAAAAATACCTAAAATTTGCTGGAGAAAAAACTCCAACCCAATCGTCAGTAGAAGGTTTGGGATTGGAGATAGCAACATCTACCCATTCAGTATCTTCACCCTGTACATCATTGACATCAAAACCGTTTACTAACAATCATAATAACATGAACTAAGATCAATTATGGATCTAAAGCAATTAGTTTTCTAACCTTGGAACCAAGAACTTCAGGAGAAGCGTAAATTTTTGCTGAACAATTCGAAACAAGACTAGTTTCGTATATGTTAATCTTAGCTAGTGGCTGATCTCCGTGTCCATTAGCATGGCTCAAATTACACAGCAAAACAGTGAGACAAAGAAAAGCAATCAAAACCCTAGCCATAGTTTTTTGTTCTTGTTGTTACCAATCATACACGAAACTAGAAGATGATATAAATAGTCTGAATAGTATTAGGTATATTCCAATATTGATTCATCATAATCTTATCTAAGATTTATTCAAAAATCTCTAGATATATGCCGTTGTAACGATTTCTCTTGATAAATATTAGTATTTGAATTGTTTTTTTTTCTCATACTTTTGTAACAGTTTTTTTTTCAAACTTTATATATTAATACAAGTAGAATTTAAATAATTTGTTATATTATTTATTATAATTTAAACAGTATAATTACAAAGCCACCAACCAAATTTCATTTATAAAACTATCTAAAAATTGTTACAAATACAAAACTAATTCAAAAAATTAGTCAAATTACAATATTCTCCTAGATGATCAATCAAAAAAATAGGATCACAATTACAATTATAATTTTGGGTAGTTTATTATAGAAATCTACTCGTCATAGACTACATATGAATTCTACTTTGTGATTTTGTTTATTTTGAATTTTTAAAAATAATAAAAATAATTTAATGAAACATTTATGTACATAAAAAGTGGAAATAATTAAGAAAATAATTAATAAGTATAAAATTTTAAATCTATGAAATTAAACTAACAAATATCATATTCTTTAGATTTTGGCATTATGAGTTAGTAATGATGTAGGATTTGATATTATGTAACTTTAGGTTTGACATTATGAATTGATAATTATGTAATACTTGTACTTTTTCCAAAATTTTGAATGAATTTTTAAGTTTTGAATATATTACCTAACTTTATGAAACATTTGTATACATAAATAATTTAGAAACAACTAAAAAGTATTAAAATTAAAATTTATGAAACTAAACATGTTCCTTAAATTTTAGCATTATAAGTTGGTAATGAGTATAGGATTTGATAATTATGTAATATTTCTATTTTTTTCTTCAAATTTTCGAATGAAATTCTTAAGTTTTGAATATATTAATAATTTATATCATTATATAAGTTTGTTTAAAATTTTGACCACTATAAAATAAATAATATTTGGTATAGAAATTATATTTAGGTTTTAGGTATTAAATTTAGTGTAGACTTTAGACGATGTTTAGAGTGTAGATTTAGTATAAAATTTTTAATGTAGACTTCGTATAAAATCTACGATATAAATTTTGAAATTCAAAATAATTTTGTTTCGAGTAACCAATAATAAACCAACCTGTTTTATTTACCCAGAAAAATTGACCAAAACTACTTCTCCCTAAACCAAATTGGAGTAAAAATTAAATTGGTTTGTTGTCATACCAAACCAAGTATTGCACCCTCACATTTACCCTAATATAAAAGGAATTTTGTGTGTAAAAAACCCTAAGAGCCTCCATTTTACAGCCACCACCATTTCTCTCCACCACCTACACAATTCCGACCAAAACTACGCCGCCGGTCTGAAGCACACCGCTGCCGTTCTTCTCTTCTTCGGGACTTTTCTTCACATCTCTCTTCTTCTTTATCTCACTCTCCACGGGTTATCGCCGGAAAACTCTCTTCTGGTCGCCGGAGTCAACCCTCTACTTTGTTGTTCTCTTTCTTGTTCCCTAAAGATCTCTAAGATTTTGATGTTTGATTGAAACTTGGTGACTAGGGTTTGGTCTTAACATTTGTTTAGTTGTACGTTTTTTCAGTGGAAAAAATATATTGGTTTGCTATCATATGATCTTTCTTTCTTTTCTACAATTGTGACATTTGCTGATAATATTATTACTTATGTTAAAATTTTCATGTTCTTGCTGAACTTGCAGTAGTTACTCAACCACAAGTCATGGCCAAAATTTCCTGGTTCAAGTGAAAATCTAAGATGAAGCAGAATTTGGAGGAATGGAGCACGGCTGCAGATACAGCAGAGATGTTCCATGCTCAAACCAGAAAATGAACATCACCTCTCAACACTAACATGGCGTTTCAGCTATCATGGTTTTTCTACGGGAAGTTAGGAACCTAACAAACCAAACATAATATTATGAGTGGTTGCAGCTGTGCTTTTTATGGTTTTCTAATCGTTTCGTAAACAAGTGTAAATATATGTGATATAAAGCCTACAAAGGCCTAAACAAAATTTGCATGCCTAAAAGGAAATATAGGTACAAGAAAGAAGAAATTAAAAATTGATCAAATCCTGTCACCTAAGTGAAAAGATACTTGCTACATATAATTTGAAAACTGAACCCCACTCTTGTACGTACACCTCTCTTCTACTACCTTAATAATTTCAAAAACAATTCAACCATATATATAAGTATAATACATGTAAATTTATATAGAGGCGGACAATTAAAAAAACACATTTGAAAATATACAAAAGAAAAAAAAAATATTATACATATATTATAAATTAATTTTTAACAAAATCATCAAATTATCTATCCAAATTATTTCAAAAATTTGTAAAACTATAAATATAAAACATAAGCATGCAAAATTTACACAAAAGTACACAATTAGAGAAAAACACATGAGAAAAATACTAATTTTTTTAACATTATAAATATGCTATAAATTCATTTTTAACAAAATCGTCAAAGAAGACATTATTTGAAGTCTACTCTCGATCTGGTCTTCAAATAAAGTATACTCTCTATGTAGTCTACATATGAAGTCTACTCTCTGTGTAGAATTTATATAAAGTCTACTTCAAGGTTAATTTTGCAATTGACCAAAGTTTGATTTTGAAGAAGTAGATTTCATATGCTTTCAAAATAAGTTAGTTTTGCAAATGACCAATATATTCACTATCAAAGTAAAATTAATTTAGAGTTTACATGAAAAGTCTACAAACAAATTCTAATGACAACTTCATATGAAATTTACTGAGGTTGGTTTTGTAATTGACTAAATTTGACTTTTGTGAATGAAATCTACTTGAGAAATCTACACAGTATAGTTTTTAAATGAAGTATACTTCTTTGTAAAGTAGACTACACCAAATAGTGAATTATGTAAGCAATTCATAAGTAGACTACATATGAAGACTTCAATAATATCGATAGTCAACATATTGGTCAATTGCAAAACTAATCCTTTTTAACGTAGACTTAACATGAAGTCTACATAAGTTTTTTTTCTACAAAGAAAAATGTGCAGACTTCAAGTTAAGTCTACAACATGTTGGTCAAATGCAAAATTAACTCTTTGCTTGACTTAAATAAACTTCATGTGGAGTCTACTCTGCAAAAAAACGAAAAATAGTAAACAATTATATTGAGTTTGTGTTTACCTTCAGTTACTGCTTAAAACTTTGATTCAAGCTAATACCAAAAAAACTCAATCGTTTTTGATGCAAAAAACTTGAAAACAATAAGATCTAAGAATTTGAAAAATTTTAAAATGCATATGAGAGAGTTTTTTGGATGAAATTGGATAGAAGTAAAAGAATTTGAAGTTATGAGCTTCATTAGAGGTTTATAATGGTCCAATTTAGTTGGTAGATGAGCATTTAGAGTTTACGATGGGTTGTTCATGGTGGTTGAAAAATTGATGAAGATGACATTTTTGTAAATAAATGGT
>JAKUCM010008810.1:0-32086 GCA_023374145.1 Lepidium sativum | reverse complement strand
TATAAGGAATTGAAGAATGTGTTTTTTAACCCAAATCTTTTTAAACTTTTGATTGAAGTTTGATTTCGCAGGGGATGATCCTAAAGTTGTGAAGGCTCTCTTATAAATATCTTCATTGGAGGTTTTTAGAAGAATCTCTTATAAAAACGGATTTTCTAGCTACGAAAAAACGGATTTCGCAGGGGATGATCCTATAATCGAGCTACGAAGAAACGGATTTTCTAGCGACCATTGGGTTTCATGGCTCATCATCAAACTGATACTTGTTGTAAACTTGTAGCAAGAGATCATGACAAGGCACGTGTTAGGTTTAGTACTAACGATTTCCGAACTAACGATTTTCTCTTCGCTAGTGACGCAGCTAGGTTCAGTACTAGCAGATTGCGATAACATAATCCTTGTTATCTCCTTCATTGAAGTATACGACGGATGGTTCCTTAGATCGACGAATAAGAGAGCTCACGAAGCTTACCTGAGGTGAGTCCGACTAAATCAGTGGCGGCAACCAAAGCCTTTTTACCAGAAGACGTGATTAAACCTTTGACATTTCCATTCCTCGCTTTCTGTAACTCCGGTGACTGATTACAGATCTCTTTCACTACAAGTGTTACATCATTCACAAGTCTATTAAAGCTCTTACCTTCTTCGCGCCAATCTAAACTAATGCATTTTGTCAAAAGAAAAATATTATGGGTTTGAAAATGGTGTATAACAGAAGCTCAAACGTCCATAGAATAAAAGTCAAGCCCACAAAGGCTAGTGTAAACTATTATTCCTCAAACATCTCATAAGCTTTCGTTTGATCACATCTTGAATGTTGATGAACAACCATGTTCTTCACACATTCTTTCATTATTAGAATCACATGTTTAATGTTTTTCAATGCATTTCACTCGTGTAGAATAGAAGAATCTAGAAGAAAAGAATCAACTTCTCCAACTAGCATTTCTTTTGTGAGAAGAGGATGAAGTGATTTTATTACATCCGATGCATTAGATGCTCTTGAAAGAGCAATTGACTAATAGACAAAAAAAAAAAAAAAATTGTTAATTAACTTATCTATAAAAAATCATAATTTGATAGTCTCATATATTAGTTTATTTACCAGCCATTTAGGAACACAAAAAATAAATCATTTCTAGTAACGACACTCTGAAAGATATATAATTACTCTCCGTAACATTAGTGTCTTTAGACATAGACGGTATCAGCTGTTGCACAAATTACGTATGTAAAAAAATCTCAAATACAAATAAATGATGAGAAAATAATGAAAATTGCATCACTTTAAAACTTTATAATTGAAAGTAAATATAATATACTTTTACATAAAAGCCAAATTAAGACTATATTAAATTAAGAATAGACTCAATCTATGTTAACAGAGTTTTAATTCACTATTAAAAGATTATGATTATTTTCTTTCAAGGAGTAGCTAAAATATTTTAATTAATGGTGAAAACTACAAAATACAAGAATCATAGTTTTCCTTTTTGATTAAGATATTTTATATACACCTTGAAAGAAAAGAATAATAGTTTTCTAATAACTTGGATTGAATTTGTTCTTAATTTAATATAGTCTTAATTTGGCTTTTATGTAAAAGTATATTATTTTTACTTTAAATTATAAAGTTTAAAAGCAATGCAATTTGGGAAAACAGAACTGGTAAACCAACACTGTCACTTGTGTGAGTTACATGTCTTGTAGGACACGCTATATATCAAACGCGATCAATTTAATTTTTTGTTTTTTGTTTTTTTGATAAATATATTTTTTCTTTTCAAAACTAGAAAATAAAATAAAATTACCAAAATCTATGGTATAGTATATGCAATGCAACTCTTATCAAAAATTTCAAAGATTTTTTTGCTAGTACATACATCAAATTTTCAAAAATTTAATAATAGATTTAGATTTTTTTGGTTATAAACACTCCGATTTGATATACATTACTCATCATGATTTTAAACTCTTTAAACCTTTTAAACTTACTTTTTAAACTTTTGATTTAAGTTTGATTTTGCAAGGGATGATCCTAAAGATGTGAAGGCAAGGCTTAAGAGCACCTGCATCAGTGAATCCCATTTGGGGTTCACCAAAAAAAAAAAAAATTTTAAAAAAAATTAAAAAGACGGAACCAATCAGGGTCTGCCACGTGGCGGACCCTGATTGGTTCCGTCTTTTTAATTTTTTTTTAAATTTTGTATTTTATATATATATATATATATATATATTTTTTTTTTTGGTGAACCCCAAATGGGATTCACTGCAGGTGCTCTAAAGTTTGGGCTCAAGTTGTGGCTTTTGTGTCCACTAGTCATCATCAACCTCCAAGTCCAATTCTTTATGGTCCATACTTCAAAAACAAAACAAAAAAAAATCATTTTTTTAATAAAAAACAAAAATCAAACTTGTATGCAATTTTCAAATTGCGCTTTTTTCTTTTCGGTTTTTGATTTTCTTAATTTTTAGAAAGTTCTTTTTTGTTTGTGTGACTTAACTATGAGAGATTTGGTGATTGACATTGTTTATATAAGCTAAAACTACAGAATTACATATATATGTATAACTAAAAAAAGTTTGTTGATTGGTTTCTCAAGCATTGTAATATTCAACATTTCACATTATTGGAAAAATTAAATTCTTAAAGTGTTACCAAAATCGATTTTTTTATAATAAAAGAATCGTTACTATAATCAGAGCTTCGAAAAAACGGATTTTCTAGTGACCACTGGGTTTTGTGGCTCATCATCAAACTGATACTTGTTGTAAACTTGTAGCAAGAGATCACGGCAAGGCACGGTGGCTCCAATCTTGATACAAGCTAAGAAAGCGCCTGAGAGTTTACGGTGAAGGCTATAAGCTTCATCAGGTGGTGGTTTGAGTCTATGTTTTAACATGGTAGCTCCTAAATTGAAGATGCTTTGAGTAATGTTGTTGGTTTGGAAATTGTAGCCACTTGGTTCTGTAAAAGGTAGACCTACAATGAAACGAGCTTGGATGTGAGCATCTACCATTACGTCTCATTCATCTCCGGTTAAGAACCCGAGTCTCTTCGACATTTACTTCACTCCTTCACTGTCTTTGTCTGCACATGCCCTGACCTGAAACAAGGTTCCAACAAATTGAATTCTTCTGAATATTCAATCTTTTAGAATAAAGGGAAGATGATGTGTCGAGGGTTTTACCATTCGTAGATAGTCATCAACGAATTCTTGGGGGTACTCACGAGCTGCTCCGAAATCGATAAGATTGATTGTTTTTGTGGCTTCATCGTACAAGAAGTTACCCCAGTTTGGATCTGTCTGCATAAAACAGAACTCGAAAAGCTCCTTTAAAGTGAGTTCGAGCATCTTCCTACCTACCAACATTATCTCGTGTTTTCTGATCTAACAAGGCTACTTTATCAATGGGGATTTCTGTGAGAATATGTTAAAATCATACATTAGTTTATCATAACATTACAACCTATTACCGGAACATAGAAAAACGATGGTTTAACCGATGGTTAAAGTTGACTTATAGTAAGCACGAATTAGCAAAGTCAACGAAAAGTTTGGTATTGTTTCAGAAAGAGAATTAGTTTGAAATTAATTCGGCAAAAACGCGTAAGTTCGGTATTTAAATGACCGTTTTCCCTAGTTGGCTGACATAAGTTCTGTGGTTAGAATCTGTTTGCTTGAAATCTCATCTACAACAAGTGGAACATAAAACCCTGGAGTACCTGTAAATAAATCACGAAAGTGCTTTTGACTAATTGCTTCAATTTCATAGTCACATTCTCGCGCCAACTCTTCTTTGGCAACCTGCAAAATAGGCCCATTATGTGCAAGATAGGCCCAATTTACGGCCCATATAGAGTGAACAAAACTGAATCGAACCGATATAACAAATTTAATAAGGACATAATTTGAATTCAAACTCTCATTTTCTTCAACTCTCTTTCCCTCTTTCTCTTGTAGTAGGAACCCTAAAAATTCGTGTTCTTTAGGATGACTTCGGTACCGGTCATTGGTCGCGAGCTCTCAAATCCGCCTTCCGATGGGATTTCTAATCTCCGGTTTTCTAATAGCAGCGATCATCTACTTGTGTCTTCATGGGATAAGGTTAGAAATCTCCATTTTATCTCTCGGACATTGATTTTACTGCTCGTTTAAAGTTTGTTCTGTCTTAATCTGATGATTTGGATCCAAGACTGTTAGATTGTATGATGCGAACTCTGATGTGATGAGAGGGGTGTTCAAGCATGGCGGTGCTGTACTCGATTGCTGCTTCCATGATGATTCTTCTGGATTCAGTGTTTGCGCCGATAGTAAAGTCAGACGGTATGTTAATTTGTTTCCTTTTTCAGATTGTACTTTGATTTGATGCACTTTTAGGATTGAATTACAATGATGTAGGAGAGTGCATTAGTTGCCAACACAGTGAACTAGATTTCGGATTGAGTATTTTATTTGTTGTTTGATTTCTTTCAGTCTTTCTCAAGTATGATTGGTAATGCCAAAATTCAGGATTATTGAAGGAAACTTTATCTGATTTTATTGTCTTTACAATTTTTTTTTTTGTGAATTCTAAATGATTGGATTTTTCTTGTTTCTCTTTCTATACTTCAGAATCGACTTCAATACTGGCAAAGAAGATGTACTAGGGACGCATGATAAACCAGTGCGATGTGTTGAGTATGCTTATGTTGCAGGTTGGTAAAATGTGGAAAATAATTGTTCTTGATGCTTAATTGAATTCCCATCATGTTGACACTTAATACTCTGATGGCTTGATGAATCATTTTATTATTACAACGTTTATTAATAATGGCTTTTTAGTGCATATATTCTTGATACGTAATTGAATTCTCTCATGTTGCTACTATATTTGGAACTTAGAAATCAGGTCTCCGCATTTTAGTGTTTCTAATCATCCCATCGTAGTACTTGAGCATTTTTTTGTATGACGTTATAGGGCAAGTGATCACTGGAAGTTGGGATAAAACGATTAAATGCTGGGATCCTAGAGGTGCAAGTGGGCCGGATCACACACAGATTGGTACATATCAGCAACCTGAGCGTGTTAACTCTCTCTCTCTTGTTGGAAACCGTTTGGTGGTGGCAACAGCTGGAAGGCATGTCAACATATATGATCTCAGAAATATGTCTCAGCCTGAGCAAAGAAGAGAGTCCTCACTTAGATACCAAACAAGATGTGTCCGCTGTTATCCGAACGGAACAGGTGAAATGGCTGATACTTTGCTTTCAGTGGTTTTTTATTTAATAGTCAAAGCTGCTTTCGTTTTGTTCCAAGTTTATTCAGTAGCCTCAATCTCCCCTTCCACACTTTTGTTTTATTATTACTTTGCAGGATATGCCCTTAGTTCTGTTGAAGGGAGGGTTTCAATGGAGTATTTTGATCTATCAGAGGCTGCTCAAGCTAAAAAGTATGTTCCTGTTGTTTTTCCTCTTACCTTTTGACGAACTATGGTAGTCTATAAATTTTCTCTTTATCTGGTAAATTTCATTTTACTTGATTTAGTTTAAATCTGATAATTATAGTTTTCAACTTCTTCTCAGATATGCTTTCAAATGTCATCGGAAATCAGAGGAAGGAAGGGACGTTGTCTACCCTGTAAATGCAATTGCTTTCCATCCAATGTAAGACTTATCTTAAGAGGAACCTGATTATGTTCTCTTAGATATTTGATTGCTTTGAGACTTAGCTAGTTTCTTGTAGAAGTGGACATATAATTCTCTTGTTTAGGTTTAGGCGAAGATACATATCTAGTGGAGGATATTTGGACTTTAAGGCTAATTCAATGTCTGTAAATGTTTGATATTGGATCCACAATTTATGTGGAACCTATAGGGAAATTTTGAAACTTCAAACAAGTTTTCTTTGTAAACCAACTCTATTGCTTCTAAATCTCTAATAACGTGGAAGTTTTAAAACTGTAGTTATGGCACTTTTGCTACGGGAGGTTGTGATGGTTACGTCAACATTTGGGATGGTAACAACAAGAAGAGGCTATATCAGGTTTAGCAATAACAACAACTTGTGATATATATTTCTTTCAATGTTCTTTTGCTAAGTGGAAGACAGCATTTCCTTATTTTTTGTAGTATTCTAAATATCCAACAAGTATTGCGGCGTTATCATTCAGCAGAGATGGTGGATTACTAGCTGTTGCTTCTAGTTACACGTTTGAAGAGGGAGACAAAGCGTAATACTCTCACTCGTTAATCTCTTCTACTCTCTAAATCCTTTGAAAGTTTTCAAAATATCGTGCCTTAAGATTCTTAATCAGAAGGAATTATAGTTTGAGTTAGATACTATTAGATAACATGAGGCATATAAAAACATTCAACCCGTGTACCTGTAGACTTATGGATAGCATTCTAGAGATATTATAGTCATTGCTCCCGGATTGGTCTGTCTTCGAACTGATCCTGAGTGTTTGTGTTTTTGCAGGCATGAACCAGACGCAATATTTGTTCGAAGTGTTAATGAAACTGAAGTGAAACCGAAACCGAAACTATACCCAAATCCTCCAGTGTAGTCAGGAATGATGGAATGAGCAGTCAATTGGAATGGTGTGTTGTATTGATTCTACGTTGGTTACATAAAGAAGATTGTAGCACTCCAAAGTGAGTTTTGAAATCTTATATTGGTTGTAAAGTAAGAGAGTGAACAATACATATAATCAACGGTTTTGGAATTCGAGATTGTGTTCCTTTGGTGTTGAGTAATAAGTCCATTTACTCTTTCGTTTGCCTTCAATTTCTCCCTTTCTCATTGTTTTTTGGTTCTATGTTTGGTTGGAACCAAGTTATAATTTGTGATATTGTGTAGCTCTACCTAAAACCAGAGGTCTATATGTGATAGTGGAACTGCACTATATTTGATGAATTTGAGTTTGATGCATAAGTAATTATGTAGATCCTATCATCAACAAGACAACAAAAAAAGTTAATGGTATCATGGAAAAGTGTAGATAACACAGCACAGAGACCACATATTGGACCTCAAATATATCAAAATGTATTGGACATCAGTCACATTTTTGGGTGAGAAAGTTACTTTCATTTGTACACAAAGATTCCTAAAATTTTATTGAAAGTTTTGGAAGTTTACATATCCCAAAAAGGGATTTAAAAAGTAAGTACACTGAGCAAAATAAGTAACACACATATATAGTAGCGAGAAAATCAGCAGAAACACTAGGCCTCTCTCTATCTCTGTCTTTCTCTTCACCTTTAGCTTCTTCTTTCTCCATCACCTCAAGAACGAACCATCTGTCAGAATCAAAATTTTCAGTACAACCATTTTGAGATTTACAAAGTCTTTCTCTGTCATAGATTTCATGTGTTGTAATAAAACATTATGTTTTACCACTTTGCAATTGTTTCTTCCTTTCAATGTCTTTGAAGCTTCTTCAGCGAAAGCTTGAGCTGCTTCTGCTTCCGCTTCGGCTAGCTCTGCTTCCTTTGCAGCTTCCTCAGCCTCTGCCATTGCAGCTTCTGCCTCTGCAACTGCCTGTGCTGCAACTGCTGCTGCCTCATGTACGTTCATACTCTTCATTCTAGCTAACTCTGTATCGATCTGCGTCTTTGTCTGTAAAGTCAATTCATCTCTGTCTGATTTAGGTGAAGGCAAAGAAGACGTCCTCTGTTTTCCTGCATATACCACCAGACTCTTTTTCCTATGGAAAGACGATGGATTGGAGTTTGGAATTCTATACTTACGTTTAGCCTGTAAAGAGAAAACTCGGATCACTTAAAAAACCTCGCAAGTTGCAGGTAATGATGCATACGTCTCTGTTCTACTAACAATCATGAAGCAAGTTGATTCCACAAAGAAAAAAAGTCGTACATACTAGTCAAAAGACCAAATATATAAGCACATGACACTTGCATTCAAAAGCGTAAATGAATGTTCTAAATCTTACCTTCACAAGTTTACCACAAGTTGTCAAGTACTTTAGCTTGGTAGACAGCAACTGTTTGAACTCTGATGGAGCATAATATTGATCCTAAAAAACACAAATAAAGGGAACACCGTTACAATTTAACAAAATATATTGTCTATGGGAAAAAGGAGATCCAAGAATTAAAACAGATACCTCAATGTAGGCACCAATTGTTGTTTTATTAGAGCCACCATGCTCATTCAGGGTAGCTATTGCTTCCATGATAAGGTTATCCAGCCTGCAACATTTTATAAAGTTACATTGGGTCTCTAGCAATGGATTCAAACATCTACATATAAGTGACATTTTACACACTTAAATCATCACAATACTTTCACAATCATAAATTCTCTCTCAACGATAAGATGGAGCAAACAGTTTGCATGTTAACAGTTAAAAGCTGAAGAGGCGGATAAAGGTATTAAACCAATAAAGACAATTTTAACAGAGATCATAGAAGGTGTGAATATAAACTATATCACGTAGATGTAATATAACACTTACTGACTTCACAGATGAAAATTAAAAAGTGATGGCAAATCATACCCGGATATATATAACAAAACATTTCCTTTTCTATACAAGAAACAGGCATAGACGATATTTCTAACCTTACATTAGGTTTCTTTGGAGCAGGAGTAGAAGAAACTTGCAGTGCAGATGAGCCGGTAGTGGAATAATGCTTGGCATCCACCATTTCTTCATCACTTTGTAATGAAGTGGTTAGAGCTAGTGAGTTCTCTTCCTGTTTAGGAAGAGAGAGCGTCCTTTTAACAGCCAACCTAGATTTTTCACGCGATCCCCAGCCATTCGCCATGACACTCATGTTTCTCCATTTGTCCTGTCCCAAATATATTAAAAAAGACCAGATCCAAATCAGATAAACAACTCATAATCAGAAACAAAAGACTGCAGCATTATAAAGTTGACACAAAAGATAAAAAGGAATTATGACCTTAAGATCTACATTGGACCGCAGGTATAAGACTCCGCTAAATTCAGGATCTTTGAGTATTGTGCGCCATTTACCAGGTCCATGCTTTATAACGCCAGACTTTAAAGCTGATTCTTCTTCTTGCGTCCATTTCTGCTTAGGAGCACCCATCACTATCACGATTTTGAATCGCAACTAGGGTATGCTGAATGAATGCAACTTTGTTCTGCAACGAATAAAATCACAAGTCATGAGACTTATCAGAAGCTTTTAATGCAATTCCTCAAAAACAAAAATCACATGTCATGAGACTAATCACAACAAGCTTCTGAATACAAAAAAAATTAGAATGCAGTCAGATAATAACTGCTTTATCTTAGAAGAAAATTTCAAAACAATTTCTTTCAAAGTAACCCATAATTCTCTCTGTTTTAGAAACCATAAGTAATAGTTAAGACTCCAAAAGTAGATTCACCTAAATGCACAGAATCTCTAAAGGAAGCAAAACCCTAATCCTTCTGTTCCGCGAAAACCCTAACAGGTAGATATCAAACTATACTACAGCAGCAATTCAGACGAAGCAATAGTCAACACCAACTTCACCTTACTGAAAGATGTCGAGCTCAAACCTAAAAACTAAATCCTTCATTCAAATTGACATCTAATCTCATGATGATGATATAAACAATCGAGAAAGAAGAAACAGATGAATTAACCAGGGAGAGATCAGATTTTGGAAGAAGAATCGATCTTTGCAATACCAATTTCGTAAATTCTTGAAAGGAATTATCTTCAGATTTGGATGACGATTGAGAACCAAAAAAAAAGTTAGGGTTAAGTCGAATACAAGGATTCAGAGTTAACGGACCTCCGTCGATTCTGAGATGACTACCCGCTTAGACCAATTAGGCTTAAAAATCGCGTTTTTAACAAAAACGGTCTTAAAACGCGTTTCTTTTATAGTAGCAACCTTTATTTCATTTAATTTTTTTTGTGCAGATAAGCAACTTTAATTAATGTACACTACTTATCTACAGTCCAAATTATAAATTCTATTATGAAAAACTATGTAAATATGCTGAGGTGATTTACGATTTTTTTTCAACTAAAAACATTTTTTATATAAAGTTAATATATTTTGAAAATTTTGCAAACCATATTAGATATCAAAAAATCCAAATTTAATGGTGATAAGAAAATCAAAGTCACCAATTTAGACTCTTCGTAAGTATCACTACGATTGTAAAACATTAAAAAAAGTCATTCAAAACTGGTTCTTGGTTTATTTCTCAGAAACTTTAGTTTTGATGGTTAAGAAAATTGTAGATTGTTCAAACAGAAAATACATTTTTTTGCTGGATATATGATTCAAAAAACTTGGGGTGGAGATGGTACTTGTCATAATTTTTTTGGATTCTTCTCAATTCATATATTTTGTACATATAAATCAGTATAATCTCTATAAATTAATAAAATTCTCTGATCTCAAGTCGGATTAGTGTAAAATTTGATCAAATTTAATAAATTAATAAGATAATAATTATTTTGAAACTCCTATATAAAAATATAATCTCAATAATATCATAAATTAATATATATACGTATAAATTATAAAATATATGTTGATATTTCCTTTTTCTATTTAACATATATGAAAAAATAAAAATGGAATATCAACATATTTTTGTATAAAATATGTAAACATCAAAATAAATGGAAGTTTAAACAAAAAAGTTTAATAATATGTGCCACAAAAGAATTTTCGTATTTTACATTTCCGAATATTTGTATTTTTTTACAGATTTTTCTATATTAATTTATAGATAAAGTAATACCTATCTAAATTAATAATTTTTAAAAATTCCAACATTATTAATTTATAGAGGTTTAATTAATTCTAATAACTTGGAGTGAAGGTGGTAGTTGCAATATAATATTTTTCAATGTTATTTTTTTGTTTTATCTATTGCTTTTTTCAAGAAGCAGAATGACAAGAACATGTCTTAAACCCTAAACCTTAATATGTGGAATAACACAACTATTTTAAATCGAATTACTGTGAAAAACAAGTAGCCAGCCACTTGATGCAATTCATTTTCTTTATTTATTTTCCCCCGAAAATTACATTACATAATTGACAACCACTAAAAAGGATTATTTAGCTAAAACTGTAGACTAAGTATAATAATTCAAGCCAACTCTAGTTATACACTTATAATAATTGAAGTTACAAGGAAATGAGAATGGTCAAAACCAAGTGGTTTTGAATTATATATGATACTTTATTTAGGTAAAAATAAGAGAATGGTTAAATGGTGGATGGAGTTAGTTGTATACTTTTCTGACATTAAGATGAGAATATTTTGTTAGTCATCATATAGACGAGTAGCAAAATCTGGTTAAGTCAAACCATTGGTTTAATAATCCGGTTTGTTTCTCCAAACATCATGTATTAGTGTTAATTACGTGTACGTGAATACAAAGATAGAACAAAAGCACAAAAGAGTCAACAAAGTTGCCCGCCTAACGCTAATCTACACTTTTGAAGCCATTTTAAGTAAAATCCTTTGATGGATTTCATAATGAGAGTAGATTTTCTTGAAGGGAAAGAAAGAGACAGAGAATTATGGCGATGAAGAATGATGATTTTGCACCATTTCCAGTTAGAGATCAGCTTCCAGGAGTCGAATTTTGTGTCTCGAGTTCTCCAAATTGGCGTAAGCATTGCTTTCTCTGTATTGGTTAATGTTGATGCACAAACTCAATATCTTTTTCATATTGTGATGTAGCGGAAGGAATAGTTCTAGGGTTTCAACATTACATAGTAATGCTTGGAACTACTGTAATCATACCTTCCATACTCGTCCCTCTCATGGGTGGTGGTCATGTAAGTCTTAACCTTAATCTCATCATTTCTACTTCACAAAAAGCAAAATTTACGAGTAAATAAGACGTGGTTTTACAGGTAGAGAAAGCAGAAGTGATAAACACAGTATTGTTCGTGTCTGGAATAAACACGTTGTTGCAGAGTTGGTTTGGAAGTAGACTTCCTGTCGTAATTGGAGCTTCTTATGCTTATGTCATTCCAGCTCTTTACATTACTTTCTCTTACCGTTTCACTTACTATCTTCATCCTCATCTGGTTAATATCCATCTTCTTCCTCTACTTTATACGCTTTTAAACAGTTTTTAGAACTTGTGAATTGATAAGTTAATTGCAGAGATTTGAGGAGACTATGAGAGCAATTCAAGGAGCTCTTATCATTGCTTCCATAACTCATATGATTATGGGTTTCTTCGGTTTGTGGAGGATCTTAGTCAGGTCGGTTGAAAAATGAAAGAAATTTTGCTCATGTGTTGTATATTTACTTGTGGAACAAGTAACCTGAAATCCTAAATTCAGGTTTCTTACTCCTCTTTCGGCTGCTCCTCTCGTGATTCTCACCGGAGTTGGCCTCGTCGCATTCGGGTTTCCGCAGGTAGATGATTTTCAGACTAACCGCAAAATTACTAAACATTGATTTGGTTAATATGAGCTTTATGTAGTCTTTTGGTTGCAGCTTGCGAGATGTATAGAAGTTGGACTTCCAGCATTGATCATACTGATAATTTTATCGCAGGTTTCGGTTGATTTTGTCTACATTTTCATATAAAAAAATTAATTTCTGAATGTCTAACAATGGTTGTATGTATGTTGACAGTATCTTCCTCACTTGTTCAAGTGTAAGAGATCAATATGCGAGCAATTCGCTGTTCTGTTCACAATTGCCATCGTTTGGGCTTACGCAGAGATTCTCACAGCAGCTGGAGCTTATGATAAAAGACCTGACAATACACAGCTCAGTTGTAGAACAGACCGGTCTGGTCTCATTAGTGCTTCTCCATGGTCTGATCGTCTTCAATCTTTTTTTAGATCTCTTTTTCTCATAAAGAACAGAGCATTCTCTGAATATTTCTTCATTTCTAGGGTGAGAATTCCATATCCATTGCAATGGGGGCGTCCAAGTTTTCATGGAAGTGACGCTTTCGCAATGATGGCAGCTACTTATGTGGCCATTGTCGAGGTTTTGTTAGAGTTTCCAGTCACATTTTATTTGTACAAAAAGATTTATCTTTCTGAAAGAGGTGTCTATTTTTCAACGGAGTAGACGACGGGAACGTTCATAGCCGCTTCTAGATTTGGTAGTGCGACTCATATTCCTCCCTCAGTGCTTAGCCGTGGCATAGGATGGCAGGTAAAGAAGATTGATATCGATTTGGTTTCGAGGATGTTTGTATGTGAAACTAATGAGCGTGGTTTATGAAATTTGAAAACAAAACCAGGGGATAGGTGTTTTGCTGCATGGACTGTTTGGAACAGTGACTGGTTCCACAGCTTTGGTGTAATGGAATCATTCTCTTACTGCTCTGGGGGTTTCCTTCAATTAAGATAACTCGTTTTCCGATTCTGGATCTTTAAGCGCCTTTGTAGTGAAAATGCAGGGCTTCTAGGACTAACTAAGGTTGGGAGCAGAAGAGTTGTTCAGATATCTGCAGGATTCATGATTTTCTTCTCCATTTTCGGTAATGCTCATTATTGTAATAGCTTGGAAACAATCAGTCTTTCGGTAATTTACTGCTAAACTTAATGCAAAACAGGGAAGTTTGGGGCTGTTCTCGCATCTATACCTTTACCAATCTTTGCAGCTATGTACTGTGTTCTCTTTGCTTATGTCGGTATGTATGACTCAAGAACCAAACTCTTACTGCTCTTTTTAGCTTCTATAACTATGATTAAAGAGGATACCTTGTAAACAGCTTCTGCAGGACTCGGCCTTCTTCAGTTCTGCAACATAAACAGCTTCAGGACGAAATTCATCCTTGGCTTCTCCATCTTCATTGGTCTCTCTGTGGCACAATACTTCACCGAATATCTATTTGTCTCTGGCCGTGGACCTGTTCACACTCGTACTTCTGCTGTAAGTGACCAAGAGAAACAGAAGCCTTCACTGTCATTTTTTGTCTTGTTTTGTGTACTGACACATTTTTGGTGTTGTCATCAACGAAGTTCAATGTCATAATACAAGTGATATTCTCTTCGGCTGCGACGGTTGGGATAATAGCAGCGTTCTTCTTGGACTGTACTCATAGCTACGGACACGCTTCAGTGAGGAGAGACAGTGGAAGACACTGGTGGGAGAAATTCAGAGTCTACCACACAGATACTCGAACTGAAGAGTTTTACGCATTGCCTTATAACCTCAACCGATTCTTCCCTTCTTTTTGAAAACTCAAACTCGGTTTTTTCAAGAGTGAGAAACCTGCATCTAGATATATATATATATATATATATATATATATATATATATATGTACTACAAAACAAGCTCCCACCTAAGAAAACTTTTGTATTTTTTTCCTTTTGCCAACAATTTGTATATTACTACATGTGTTTGTAACAGCTACATATCCCAGAGTGATTAGGCAAATCGAGATTCAACCTCTTTTTCTCGTGGGAATAATTTATCTTTGTCCGGCTGGAGATACTGGACTGCCTCCTCCAGGTCTTCCCATGGCTCTTGCTTGGGCAAGAGTACCATCATAATCCTAAGCCCAAAATAATTTTTTCTACTTTAGCACGAATGAAGACAAAAAATAAAAGACTTGGTTTTAGGTGAATACAACGTATAATTTGAAACTTACCCTTTTCTCAAAGGAACTATCCTGCGAGTCAGCTATCTTGTCTGCAATTCCATAGTCGATGGCTGCTTGTGCTTGGAGATACTTAGGTCGCTTGATGTCCTCGTTGATCTGCTCTTTGGATTTCCCTGTTCCTTTAGCTAGCAGCTCGATGTAGTAGTCAGTATTTGCATCAAGTTCCTTGGCCTGCCAGAGGATTCTTCATTACATGACAGGTAAAAAAGCCTTAAGGGGGTTACATAAAAGGGTAAAAGAATGTGACTGCCACCTTTATCCACATGTCTATGGCAGCTCCACTCGATCTGTTTACTTTTGGCAGATATAATTTTGCTGCACAATTAACCATCAAAAATTAAAAGCCTACACAAGTGGTCAAGAGGACAAATGTTTTAGAGATTAGAAACATACTTGATGAATGTGGTTGTACAGCACGATAACCCTTTTTCCCAAGAGAAAGAAGCATTGCTGCTTGACCAAAAGCCATGCCACAATTGATAGTGTACACATCTGATTTGCAATACTTTAATCCCCCAAAAAAGAAAATGGAAACAGTGAGGCGATGAGAATCAAGGCTGGTCCAAGGGTTATTTGTAAACGAGAACTGTGAGTGGACATGCAAACGAGAAGATAACAATGTATAGAAAATGTTGAGATAGGTTTAGTGAGATCACTTACAGAAATGGTGTCAGCTATGGCATATGCCTCTGTTTCTGACCCAACCGTCTCCATCTTCTCGTTCTACATGGCATAACCAAAAGGAAAATAGCGATTATATAGATCAAAAGGTTACAAGCAGTTTATCCAAATAATGCCAGAGGACTACCATCAACCAAAAAATATGTAATCAAATTTCTTGTACTGACCTGGGTCCCAGGTGAATTTATGTATAGGTAAATGGGCTTAGTTGGATTATCATAGTCTAACCACATAAATTGAGCAACGAGTAACTCAGTTACTGCAGGTACGATCTGCAAGTAATATGAACCAAAACGAGAAAGATCCAATGCCTCAGCAGGGAGAAAACCCAAAGACAAAGAAATAAATTTCGAAACAAGTCAATGACAAACGAAAGTCTTACTGGCATGCCAAGGTAACATATCCGAGCATCCAAGAGCAAAGAGGGCAGATCTGGTGGAGCAGTTCTTGGTCTCTCAGATCCTCCACCAGCTCCACCTCTGTACATTTGGACACTCATGCTATATCTTCTAGGATCTGCTGCATCCGTACCAGACATACTCCATACCCCCCCATTGTCCAAATAATTTCTTCTAGACGAGATGCTTTCCTGTTAACACAGGAACACGACAACAGATAAGTCAAGGTTCATATATTTGAGAAGCAAAAACTTTCATCTCTTTGTTCATCCTAATTATCAAAAAAACTTGGTTCATTTCTTATCTGTTTCCAGATTCTGGAACTATAAATGGACAGATAAGAAAGCTTAAAAGAGAAAACTAACCTCTGTAACTTTTTTTGCTTGCCTACGCACAAGGCTATCCTCCGTCATAAACATATCCATTTGAGATGGATTAAGTCCGTACAAATATTGCGGTGCATTCTTGAAGTTCTGCGCCACTGAAGAAAAGGCGAAGAAAAATAGGATCTCAGTTGTCATAATATTTACAGCATTGTTTGGCAAACTTACGCACGAATTTCATTCCAAGAAAGATTTTTTGGCACTCAAACTAATAAAATCAACCATTTCATTACACAGACGACAACTCATAAAGTAATCAAAAGCTTTGGCTTAGCTAAAATTGGTGTGTTCGAACCTAAGGTTAAAACAGTCGAAAAGGCAAAAAGCCACACGAATTTGCTATACAAACTTAGCTAATAAATAAGCTCGACGAACTGCAAAAGGGAAGTTAATCCTGACTATTTGTCTATGCGACATCGATTCTCCTAGTTCATCGACCTGCACTTAGTATGATTGCAGATAAATGGGTCAACAAAGTCTATCAATTCTAAAAATCCATACTACGGTACATCGTGTAAGCTAACCAAAGGAAGATACAGAACACTGTGAATCAATTAATCACCAAACAGAACCAAAAAACGTATATTTCAGAAGAAGAATAAGAATACAAATGGATAAGAGAGAAGTAAAACCTCCGTCTTTGAGATTATCTCCTCGAAGTTGTTTGGGAATATGTTCAAAGTTCATATCTTTAGCAGAAGCGAAGCAGCGTGATCTTCTTGAACATCGAGGAACAGTAGAGCAAGGCATGTTCACGGAGAAGAGCTTAGATCCCGACATGAATGGTGATTTAGGAAGCACAAACTTGGAACAAACAGCTTCATGGTTGACTTGTGAAGTAAGAGGAGAGACCATAGAAGTCGCCATCTCCGATTCAGCAACTAACGAAGAAAGGAGAAGTAGAAGATGATGACTAAAAAAAACGATACTTTTTGGGATTTTTGAGGCGAAATTAGGGATTGCTTGTCATATTTTGCTGTCGTCAGATGAAGAAGATACAGTCAAATCTCAACCAAACCCGTCGGTTTGAGATAATCGGTTTAGTTTTGTTTGGGTTTGATATCTATTTTCATTAGTTCAGGGGTTTTGTTTTGAAAAGTGATATAGCTAGGGACTATATTATAAATTTAAAAGATGTTTGGTTCTCTGTAATGTAGATAAGACTCATAAAAATGAAAATCTTATCTTCTGGTGAAGAAGAGAAAGATGAGTTCCATAGGACAAAGCATTCTCATGGCTTTAACAGTAACAGTTAACAAATATGCTTCTTCTAATGTTCAAGCTGTTCGCAGAAATGAAACCAAACGCGATTCTTTGAACGCTGATTTAGGACGCAGAAACATTTTCTTCTCTTCTTCTGCTTCATTCCTCGCTGCTGCTCTAACCACCAGCGATCAGCTTCTGCAGAGTAATTACAAAAATGCTTAATTGTCTCTTATTTAACTTTACGTTTTGATTGTTTCTTTTGCTTTGTTACAGAGTATTTGAAGAAGACTGAGGAAAACAAAGAGAAGAACGACAAGGAGGTAAGAAAGAAAAGAAACATTCATACAAAAATGCGCAATTGTTTGAAGAATTTCTCATTTTGTTAATGTTTTGGGAAAATTGAAACAGAGATTGGACAGTTATTACAAGAGGAATTATAGAGACTACTTTGAGTTTGTTGAAGGATCTATAAAAGGAAAGTCAGAAGCAGAGCTTAGTGAATCTGAGAAACGTATTCTTGAATGGCTTAAGGCCAACAAATGATGATGATGAAAATTTTGTTGTCTATGAAACTTAGTAAAAAATTTGTTCAGTAATTTATAAATCTTGTTTTGTTCGGTCTTGAAACTGTTTCTTCACTTTCTTAATCAATTAACTTCGAGAAGCTATGGAGTATTAGAATCCAAGCTGAAGTTTGTGGATACAATGACAGAGTCAAGAGAGTGGAGTGGAGAAGTTGACTTGAAGCTCGTATAGTCTCCATGGAACTTAGCTTTATCCACAAAAGCATTAGATAGTTGCTTGCATATCAAGTAAACATTCTTATATGGTTTCTTGCTTCTCACAAAGAATTCCACGAGTTGCTTCTATCTTTGATACACTTAGTCCCAAATTGAGAGCATATTTCCTTTAATATATCCAAAATCTTGAAAGCTTATGATAAAATAATAATAAGTCAAACAGCAACATATCATGATTTTGTAGAATCAAGCTTTGGTGGCTTTATATGTTCAAAGATTTTTTTTTCCCTTTTTCTTTTATCAATCAAGTCCAGACACCTCACCTAACTAAACACTCAGAACCCCAGAGAAAGCTCAAAAGTAACAAGCCTAGCAAGCTTTTAGACCATCTCTTGAGAGTCAGACCACATCACTAGAGTGGCGAGAAGAGCAATGGTTGCTGTCTCAACTCGCAACCGATGTGGCCCCAGTCCAACAGCTGTGCCGCCTACGTCCAACATCATCTCCACCTCTTTCTTCGTGAAGTCTATTCCAGTTTCATTGTTGATTGTTAGATTGTTACCAGACTTGTATTATTGAGACAAGTCATGAACAAGAGCCATTAGCTACAGTTCAATTTGTGTTTACTCCAGCAATAACCAATACTTTCGACAATTTAAAACTGTAGCTCTAATCGGTATAATTTCTAAGACAGAACTGCATCACAAGTGCATTGAGAAAGGGTTTCTTACCGCCTTCTGGTCCAACTATTAATAGTCCGCTGGATTCTTTTGCTGAGGAGTTTACTGCATTGAGAAGAGGTGTAGCTTCGGCTGTAGCAACCAAACTTATCTTTGACTTGGAAATCTAGAAAACACCAAGAGATGTCAAGAGGACTCAGGAGTGATATCTTAAAATGAGCTTACATTAATGTTGACACATACATGATCCAAGAGTGCATCAAATTTGATTGGAGGGTTCAGTATCATTTGATGTAGCCTTTGGCCTGTGACCATAAAAGACAAGACAAAAAAGCTTGTGATCATACAGCTTTAATGCCAAGGAAATAGAAGAGCAAGATGAACCAATAATTTATCTATTTAGTTTACTATTACTACTTACATTGTTTAGCAGCAGCAAAACTAACACGTTCCAATCTGTCAACCCGATTTTCAGAGATTATCGATGATCTTTCTGTTAAAAGTGGTGTGACACTGCTCGCTCCGAGTTCCTAGGACAAGATATACATATATTCAGAGGCATGATATTAACAGATGATTTAAACAGTTGCATACTAGAAGTAGATACATACAGTGCATTTCTCAATTAGCCAATCTGCTCGACCACCCTTTAAAGTACCTGAGAACACAAATTTTAAAGATATCAGTTGAGGCAGTGAATGTCAAAGCCAACTATTCTTACAGTGATAGCATTTCAATTACATACCGAATGCTGCTAAAACATGCCACTGGATGCCCTGAGGAAGGATCAATTTCTGATCTTCTTGTGCAATAAAATCAACTCCAGTTTTATCTATGCTTTGTATACAACCTTCAACCAAACCTCCTTTGCCATTAAAGAGTTCTACCCTTGCATAGAAAAAAGTTTTGAAAGTAATTATTTACGTTCACTAAAACTTGAATGATTTTAAACCAAAGATAATCTTGGCCTAATCTTATCTAAGAGTTACTAATATCACAACATGAGCCACTTAATTCATTCTGATAAAGATGCATATAAAGATTACCATGATCTTCATGAAGGGATGGCTCCTTAGTTTACTATCCATATACATACAATACACACACATAATTCGGATGAAAGGAAAATTCTGGCTACACTGGTGCAACTTGCAGGCAACCAACATATGAGCAATTCTAGATTTGAGAACAACTCAATTTCTTAAAAGGACTTTCATGTATGGAATACAGAGAAATGCTTATAACAAATCTGAATTTAGTTATTACCTGTCCTCAGGTTTCAGTCTAAGAACTTTAGCCATATGCCAAAACTCAGAGCCTTGAACACGAACAATTCCACCCTAAAGTCATAAAGATTTACAAAGGGAGAAGCTTAATATTATCTTAAGTATCACGAATATGCAACTAGCCTCAATTCACTAACTAATACCAAAATGATCTTCACCACCTTGAAGTTGAACAACGAGACAATTATCTTTCTCTCACTCTGATTATTTGACTGGATTCTTACATACGTTCATAGATAACAACAATGCTCAAGAGATAGAGAGAGAGTCTACCTTGCGAGATGGAAGATCATCGGAGAAGAATCGAGGAAGGCCACCACGAGACTGATTCCGGAGGTCTAAATCCGATGAAGGAGTCGAAACAGAAGCGAACGCCTTGAAACTGGAAGGTTGACGCCATGAGCGAACAAGACTCGGCAAATCGGAATACAGTGGCCGTACAGCCGCCAAGGCTCTCATTACTGAAAGCTTCAATCTTTTTTCCTCTTGCATCGACATTGATTTAGCCCTTATCGTTTCGGTTTAGAGTAGATATTGGTCTGATCCGGTTCAATTCCGGTTACATCCCGGTTAATACCGTTTCTCCACAATTCAAGGGATTTTGATTTTCAAAATAAAGAGAAACGGTCATAAAGTAGCGATACCAAACAAAACGTCAAAACCTAAGCGGGCAAAATTCAAAATTAGAAAATACGCAAGCTCACGAGAATCTCAGTAATCGTGGTTTAACCAATAGACCAATAATGTCATTACACGTGTTCCTATACGAGCCGTTGCATACAGAGTGTATGGTTTCGCTTATAAATATTACCATCAAAGGACCTAAAAAACCAGATCTAGGTATTATCAAAGGAGAGCGTCTTCATAAACGCCCTTCTTCTTCGTCGTCTTTCCTGCAAATCTAGCTTTTAGATCTTTCTTCCGCGAAACGAAAATGAGGGAGTGCATCTCGATCCACATTGGTCAGGCTGGTATTCAGGTCGGAAATGCCTGTTGGGAGCTTTACTGCCTTGAACATGGCATTCAGGTTCGTCTCTTCCTCTTCCTCACCTCTATTTTTATAGATCTGTGTTTTCTGCTATGTTTCTCGTGGTTTGTTAGATCAGATCTGATATATTATATGCTGCATTTCGATTTCGGTATATTCGCAGACCTTTGAATCCTCTTCATTTCCATAGATCTGTCGTACCTAACTGCTGAGATCTGTTTTCGATTTCGAAATCTCGTGCAATTTCTGTGGTTGAAATGAGATCTGTTTTTATTTGAAATATATTCACGAAATGAGATCTGTTGCCTGCTGAGATCTGCTTATATAGAAGATTTCGATCTATCTCTTTAGCTCCTCGATGTGATTTTATCATTTTTCTCGTTAATTCTATGTGCGTAGATTTTTATCCTTCTCCGTTTTCTATGTCCTTTATATTGATATGGTATTTTTTACTTTGTAATGGTGCAGCCTGATGGCCAGATGCCGAGTGACAAGACTGTTGGGGGAGGTGACGATGCTTTCAATACCTTCTTCAGTGAAACCGGTGCAGGGAAGCACGTCCCACGTGCTGTCTTTGTCGATCTTGAGCCAACTGTGATCGACGAGGTCAGAACTGGTACTTACCGCCAGCTTTTCCACCCTGAGCAACTTATCAGCGGTAAAGAAGACGCAGCTAACAATTTCGCCCGTGGACATTACACCAGTAAGTAATCGTTCTCTTGTTCCATCAGAAGCAATGATTTGCTTAAGCTGGTCATCTAACAGATTGATTTTAAAATCTTATCTCAGTTGGGAAAGAGATTGTTGATCTGTGCTTGGACCGTATCAGAAAGCTCGCTGACAACTGCACTGGTCTTCAGGGATTCCTTGTCTTCAACGCTGTTGGTGGAGGAACTGGGTCTGGTCTCGGTTCTCTCCTTCTCGAGAGACTTTCTGTCGACTATGGCAAAAAGTCCAAGTTGGGATTCACTGTTTACCCATCTCCGCAGGTCTCTACCTCTGTTGTCGAGCCTTACAACAGTGTCCTGTCCACTCACTCTCTCTTGGAACACACTGATGTCTCTATCCTTCTCGACAACGAAGCTATCTACGACATCTGCAGACGCTCCTTGAGCATTGAGAGACCAACCTACACCAACCTTAACCGTCTTGTCTCTCAGGTATGGAGCTAGCAACAATCATTTACACATCGATTTTGTTACTGGTTTTGTTTCTTGGCTCATCTGCTCTTCCTGTGGATTCAGGTTATCTCCTCCTTGACTGCTTCTTTGAGGTTTGACGGTGCTTTGAACGTTGATGTCACTGAATTCCAAACTAACTTGGTCCCATACCCAAGAATCCACTTCATGCTTTCCTCTTACGCACCGGTCATCTCAGCAGAGAAAGCCTTCCACGAGCAACTCTCAGTTGCCGAGATCACAAACAGCGCTTTTGAGCCAGCTTCCATGATGGCTAAGTGTGACCCACGTCACGGTAAATACATGGCTTGTTGTTTGATGTACCGTGGTGATGTTGTCCCCAAGGACGTGAACGCAGCTGTTGGCACCATCAAGACCAAGCGCACCATCCAGTTCGTTGACTGGTGTCCAACTGGATTCAAGTGTGGTATCAATTACCAGCCACCAACTGTTGTTCCAGGAGGTGATCTTGCTAAAGTGCAGAGAGCTGTTTGTATGATCTCCAACTCCACAAGTGTCGCTGAGGTCTTCTCGCGTATTGACCACAAGTTCGATCTTATGTACGCGAAACGTGCTTTCGTTCACTGGTACGTTGGTGAGGGTATGGAGGAAGGAGAATTCTCCGAAGCTCGTGAGGATCTTGCTGCTTTGGAGAAGGATTACGAAGAGGTTGGTGCTGAAGGTGGTGACGATGAGGATGATGAAGGTGAAGAGTACTAAGCATTTGGAGTTTGTGTGGATTTGTATTATCTCTTTTGTTTCGTGAGAAAGGGGCTCGATACTCTTACGAGTCTTAGTTGTGTGTTTCTTAAATCTACATTTCTATCTCTTGCTTGTGTAAAACTGGTTCGTGTTTCACTTCTATCATCGTTTGTCTAAAACTGATATGTGCTTCTGAATTCTGATGATAAGTGGTTCGTGTTTCTCGATTATCAACACATGTCAAGTCAACTAAGCTTTGTTTAGGTTATATATGGAAATAGCCCTGGGAATTCGAGTATTTGGATCGGGTCTAGGTAATACTTGATCGGGTCCGGGTCTTTCGGGTTTTCAATTTTGATACCCGTACAAGAACCAAAACTAAATTGGTTCGGTACCGGTTCCGGGTTGGTTTAGGTCTTCAATTTATATACCCAACGAAGAATCGTAATTGTCTCAGTTCGGTTCCGGTTCCGGTTCGGATCCACTAATTGTAAAAAATTCGATGTGTACTATTCGGATATTTTTGGGTACCCGAAAACAAAAAGTACCCACAAACAAAAAGTAACCTAAAACAAGTACTTGAATATTAAAAAACAGAACAATATCTAAATATATTACATAATCCGATGACAAGTGTTAAGTTCGGGTACCCGAACGGATATCAGGTATTACCCGATCCGAACCGATACTCGTGGGTTCACAACATAAAGACCCGATAGTTACTTTTATGATTAATCGAAAAATAGCTGGACCTAAAATTTCGGTTCAGTTACCATTCGGGTATTCGGGTCCGGATAATTTGCCCAAAGCTATATGGAAATATAAGTCTAACTTAAGTTGTAAGTGTAGTTTATGGCAAAAACCAGTATGATTTTTTTCAGGAAAAGTGAAATAGCGAAAGATTGGATTTTTAGATGAAAAGTGAAAGATTAGACTTTTCGAACATAAAGTTGGAAGAATCTATGATCAAATTCTTTTACATCCGTGAGGTTAAAATAAAAATATATACTTAGAGCAATATATTGACTACTAATTGTTGCGTAGAGCATAAAGAACATTTTGTTGCTATTAATTTACACGAGGATTGATCCTCTCATCCTCCAGCAGAGAATATGGATCGATATATGGTGGTGGTGAAACAGGAGTTCTGCTTCCGTCATGAACGAAATCTGCTCCAAAGTACTTTCAACAAATGACAATACAAAAAATCAGTTTGTGGAATGAAACCTTAAAAACAAATAACACTTCCTATGGAGACACAATGTGTGAGAATAATGTATATAGGAGTTCTGGTTGTCAGGATTCAGGAATTATAGTGAAGATAAGCATGCTTGTTGATCTTATCAAATACTTACGAGGTAAAGGGCAGAGAAAGCACCGAGAGTTAAGAGCCAAAAGCCTAAGAAGAAAGTCCCTCCGATTGTCAGCAAGATCCTAGCTCGAGGAATCAATCCCTGAAACAACAATAAACAATACATCAGATGGAGTTGCTGGAGACCAAAATGCTTAAGGAAACCAAATCCAAAGTACCTTATTATTTCAGTTTGACCATGTTCTTCTCTTATCCTATTACTGCTTTCGGTTGAGCATACAATTCTTTCTAGGTAAAAAGTACTTCCTGTTTCCTATTATGTAATTTGCTTCCAAGTTTGTAGAAACTTATGGTACCGGTTTCTCTTATGTACCAAATTCTTTTAGAGAAATTTTACTTGAGAAAAGTGTGTGCTTATAGCTATAGGACCTCTATCAGTTAACTCCATTAATCAACCATTTTTATAACTACATAAGCTACTATGAACTATCCAGAGACAATGAAACATAAGTTCTTATATTTTAAGTGAATTTATAAACAAATTAGCAAGAACTAGTGTTAATCTAACCTCAAGCCCTTCGCTGTTTAAAGCCAAGGATCTCTCTCTCTGATTTAACAAGCTTGGATCGAACGCAGGAGTTGTTGCAGTCGTTTTAGAGCTGTTTCCAGTTTCTTTATCGGTTTTGATCTCATCTTGATCCACTTCATAGTCTTGAAGCAAAGAAGTAGGAGTCATACCTCGTCTCCTCAATTCTTTCATGAATAATGATTCTGGAGGTTCATCACCTACAAAACTCAACTCAACATATCAATATCTTACTCTATTCTTATCTCCTATCAAACTCCAGATTCGAACAACAGAAAGGATATATCTTTCACTAAGAACAACAAATCGAAGAAACAAGTACACAATTACAGAGCTTTAAATGTTAACAAAAGGATTAAAGATGTATATAATCTATTCACCAAATCCTTCATTTATTGCAAAATCAATCGCAGCTCTAAATTTAGTCTGATTAGCAAGAGAAGAAGAAGGAGAAATGGCTGACCTTTAGACTGATTATCGTCGTTAAGAGCAGATGAATAAACCCTAACACATCTACCAAGACGAACCCAATTCCTAGAATCAGCTAATCTGAAAACCCTTTTTCTAGTTTCCAATTTTACAGGAAATTTATGGCGGGAAATCGATACAGGAGATACTCCGAATTTAACAATCTCCAAAGAAGAAGCCATTTTTGAAAAGTCAGATCTTTTCGATTTTTCTTTCAATTCCCAGAAAGAATCATGATCTAGGCGTCACGGAAGAAGAAATAGGGCGAAGCTGTGAATAGATACAAGGAAACTGAAGAGGGCAAAATTCTATTTATTTGGATTTTTTTCTCGGGAAAATCGGAGAAATGTGTCAATTATACAAAGCAAGTGGTTGCGAGAGAAGGGTTAAAGTTATCACCTTAAACTCTTTAAGCGTATTTTAGCAGGGATGCGACGTATATTACTAAAACGCACTGACGCTATAAAATTGTGTGTGGCTGCTATATTGTGGCAATAAGAGTGATATAACGTAACGCGAGACTCCACGTCCCGTTTTTGTCCATATTCCTTATTTATTGCTACAAATACAATTCAATAATATATGTATACATTATGCCTGGGCATAATCCGAATCCGATCTAAAATATCCGTACCCGAACTAAACCAAAATCTATAAAATATTCGAACGGGTTTTATATTATGAAAGTACGGGTACGCGAATCTGATCGGATAAAACCTGAAATCCGAACGGGTACCTGAAATACCCAAAATATATAATATATTTACACAAAAAATTATTTATATATTTGTAATTACACAAATGTTTTTTATTATAATTATAAATCTAAATAAACTAATCAATTTATAATCAATATAATAAAATAAAACAAAAATATTAAATATTTTAATAAGTTATGATTTTTAGAACTGTTTTTTGAAAATATTTTGATAAAAAAATTAGTTAAAAAATTCGGATAACCCGAACCCGAATCGAACCCGAACCGAAATCTAATACTCGAATCCGACTCGAACCCAAAATTTAATAACCGAATCCGACCCGAATCCATGAAAATACCCGAACCGATCTTGTATTAGTAAACTCGAAATACCAAAATCCAAAAAACCCGACCCAATCGGATCCGGATAACCGAATGTCCATACCTAATATTCACATGAACTTTACTCATGCTAGTGAATGTCTGCAACACTAGGTTTTACTTGTAAAAGTCTTACAGTGTTTTTCTCTTTCTTTCTGAAAAACCAAACTTGTTACAGTTTACATTTTAAATGACCGTTAAAATACTATCAGTCATTAGTTTCCTCTTTAGATTCACCACGACGTGTCAGATTTGCGTTCAGCATCAGCGCAGACTGCATTTGAGCTGCGTATTGTAAGTTCCAAAGAACATCCTCAAAGGAAGGTTTGCCGAAAGTTCAAGCCACTACAAGAAAACAAATAATTTGCGATAGAATTTTGCGATGCCAAATTTTCGTCACAAAATTGCTTTGCTTTTGCAATGTTCTGGCGATGAAAGATCTATCGTCGCAATAGCGTAGCAAAAATGTGACGCGGAAAAAACGTCGTAGGTTTGCCGGAAAATTGCGATTCTGTTGCAACGTTCTTGCGACACCTAACAATATGTCGCAAAGGCATCGCAAACCTGTGACGTTCTTGCAAGACGGCCTTTCTTTTGCATTTTTGCGACATGCGAGCTCGTTGTTAGAACCGTTGGACTCACTATTTTCTGCCGACCATCTTGGCTCCCAAATGACGCCTGCAAGCACAACATTGCAGCAACATCTATTAACTAACTTCGTTTCAGACAAATAACAATAACATCCTCTTTTTTTTGTTACCATTTCGTTAAGAAGAAAGGCCTCTCCTTTTGCAGTGGGTACTGGTCCTATCAGAGATCCAGAAGTATGAATCCAAAGTTGTACACATCGCCCTCTCCTTTAGCCAATTTCCTACAGAATCCCAAGTTAAAAACTCATGAACTTAGCTGTAGTTAGTGACTTAGATTGTCCTAAACACCATAGAGTTTTGTAATTGCAGGTTAAAAGAAGCGTACTTTGATTTGTGGGTTTCTGACTTTGTCTGCAAGATGTAGAAGCAGAAGCACAGTAGATTCTTGAGTTAGTATCAAAAAAGAGAATACAAAATGGATATAAACAGTGTGAAAGAGAGCAAACCTCTAGCTTTTCGTTCTCTTCAATGACGCCAGAGACTCCATAGTCACTGAGCTTTGCAATCTTGTGTTCGTCAAGCAAAATGTTGTTTCTCTTCAGCTGATTGTTAAATGAACCAGGGATTACACCGGTGTGAAGAAAGTGAACTGCCTTTGAATCCGAAAAGATTCTAAAAATAGAGAATATTCGAACAGCATTGAGTTTCATGTACAGAGAGAATCACTATCATATTGAGTTTACTATACATGTTAATCTGACCTGACAGATGCTTGCTATAGCTTCCATTGGGCATATACTCGTACACAAGATATAGTATAGTCGCTGCAGGATCCTATTCTCCGCTGGTTGAGTGCAATGACCCAATAGGCTAAGGAGATGAGGATGATTGAGCTTAGACATCCAATCTAATTGACTTTTGATACTCTGGCTGGATAATTTTCTTGATAAAACCAGACATCTGATAGCTATAAAACTTCCATTTTCCAGTGTTCCTTTGTAAACTGCAAGGTTTCAAAGGTTCTCCTTGTAAGATTGTGTATGTGACTAGGAATGTGAAAGACGCATTAGTTTCATATTGGCATTTCTTTCGTGGCAGAGAGACGAAACAATTTGCAATCTCGAGGATACGTTTGAGTCATTTTGCAGAGGAATCACCTTCTGTGGACCTTTTTGGGACCAATACTTAAGCTATTGAAGAAGAAGATTGGAAGATCTAAAGCATGTGCTTTTCATGAGACTCGAGGAGATGAAAGCTGAACCTTATGAGCAGATTAAGAGACTTGCAGAGTTCTTAGATTGTCCTTTTACTAAGGAAGAAGAAAATGGAACAGTGGATGAGATTGTAGAGCTTTGTTCTTTGCGTAACTTGAGCATTTTAGAGATCAATAAGACTAGTAAGTTTGATATTCGTGTATATGATAAGAATTTTTTCCGTAAAGGAGAAGTAGGTGACTGGAAAAATTATCTTGCTATAGTTTTGAATGCAAGAGAAACAGTCAAAACTCTGATCTGAAATTCTAAATTATTATTATCAATGTTTAATGCTCATTTTCTCATGATTTGTTATGTAACTTATGTTCATTTGATGTAGTGCTTATTAATAAACTTCTTTTTTAATGATACCTTGATGTATTAAGAAATAGGAAATTTGTTAAATCTAAAACTATAGAACTTGTATAAAGGAAGCTCAATTATTTGTTAGTAACTTGGTTTTATGCTCCAATTGTTGAATTTATTTTTGTAGAATATAAAGAAAAATTAGTATCTTTACATAATTTCACATATAGGCCTTGTTCTTTTCGTGGTCGCTGACGACAGCGACAACGACCAGCGACTAGCGACAGTGATTACTATTTCAGTTTTATGTTCTTTTAGCAGTCGCTGCGACCAGTCGCTGTGTTGTTCTTTTTGCAGTCGCTAGCGACCAGCGACTAACAATTTTTTTATAATATTTGTTAAATTTTTAATTTATAATTTATAATAAAAATTAATATGTAATATCAAAATAAAAAAATTTAAATAATAAATTTTAAAAAATTGTAATAATAAAACTTAGCAAAATAAAATAAAATATAAGTTAAAATTTTAAATAATGTAAAATATAATATTTTAATTTTTAAATATAAAAATATGTATATCATTTAACATTTTTGTTATATTAATATTTTATTTATATAAAAGTTTATTAACATTATACAATATAACAATTTATTATCTATTATTATCTATTAATATATAATTTGTATATATGATATACAATTATTATATTATTAATATTTTTAAATTAGAATAAAGTAAAAAATATAGAACAAAAAATTATATTGTATATTAATTTTAAAAAACTAAAAATATAAAGAATATAATATAGTAAAAAATTAACAACAAAAATTTATATTATATATTAAATTTTTATAATTTTATTTATTTATTAGTTTATATATATGTAAATTATATATGAATTTTTATAAAATCTTATAGGTAGCTTCAAAATTTTAATTTATTTTATATATTTTTGTATTTTATTTTATTTATTTTAAAAATAATTGGTGAAAAAAAATTGGAAAAAAAAATTTTAATCGCTATGTTGTTCTTTTGGCAGTCGTTGAATTTTTCAGCGACTGAAAAATGCAGTCGCTGGTCGCTGGCGACTGGTCGCTGCGATCAGTCACTGGTTCAGCGACTGCCAAAAGAACATGATTTGGTCGCTGTCGCTAGCGACTGCGAAAAGAACATGACCATATAAGAAAATACAAATATTCAAGAAACATATCAAATATTTAGAAAAAGAAAAAAATTATGTACAAATATGTTAGAGCATCTCCAACTAGAGACTCTTAATTTGGTATCTTATCCAATAAAACTTAATATTTTAATATAATATACTTTTAATGAAATTTTAGTTCTAAAAATAAATTAACCAATAAAAATAAGACACATGTATGAAAATTTTAAAAGACCCATTTTTTTATATCATTTTTAAAAAAATTTATTTTTAAGAACCATTTCCAAAAACTACCGTTAGAGATGGTCTTAGAATTTTAATAAATCCATAAAATAGAACAACAATTACCATGTGTTTGTCGATATTTAATAGAGGTAGATAGAAATTGGATATCATTTTTCTCTTCTGATTTGTATTTGAACTGACATATGGGTGGGTCTACACGACAGTCCTATACTTTTCATGAACATTCAACTTCAAAAATTATATTATATGTGGTCGTTTATATAAAATCAAAACAAATCCCAAATTTACCAAAAAGACAAAAAGCAGCTTTTGGTACTTCGTGAAGCCAGAAATGATATTGGTGACTCAGTGAATGTTTCTTTGCAATTTTTCACATGTTACACATTTTCTTAGTTGTCGAGTCCATACTTGTCATGATATGTTTTGTTGCTTTATTGTGGACTATACGCTAATTGCTAAATAATATCATTTGGAAGATATCAAACGTTAGATGTTGTTGGTAGGTTTTTCAATGATCTTTTGTTAACTCATAGGTTTAGATGTGTTTGGTTTAAAGTTTTGATTGCGAGTTTCACACTAGTTTTTACGTGATAATTTCAGAGCATGTCCAATTCTAAGATTTTTGTAAGTATTAGTGTTTATATTTCTTGTTCAATTGTTTTTTCTAATTTGATTGACAAAACCTGATTTATATTGTAAAATCTATACATCAATTTTTTTGATCTAATATATGTAATGGAAAGAAATTGAATCCTTGATATCAGAATTATTAGGTAGGTCATCTTAATTATAAACAAAAAAATACTGAACGCTAAGTTGTTACTTCGTATTTTCTGTAATTTCTTTTTGCTACCTGTTATTCTATGTAATGTTTTGTCAAAAATTTGAAAAATGTTTATAATAACATTGATACAACACACAAACTTGTGAAATGCATGTTTCTTGCAGCAGTTTCAGGATTATAGACGTAAGTGTAGTTGTGATATCTACTAAAATATCACAATGCAAAACACTCCACATGAATCTGCCAGAGATTACTTTACCATGACTCTTGATTCAACTTTTTAAAAAGACACTAAAGAATAAAATTAGAAAGAATTATGGAAAATGAATCGCTATTAACTCTGAACAGCATGTATAATCGCAGAAACATGGATAATCAGCAATAAAGTATTGTAGTAAGACCGATCACCATTGGCGAGGTTTTTAATTCGAAGTTCTAAGATTATAAAATATTATTGTTTTTATAAGAATTTATTTTTATTTAAATTTTATTTATTTTTTAACTAAATTGTTTAATCAAGTATCAACAATGTCAACTAGAATTTTTTATTTTAGAAATAGAAATTTTAAAGTCTCTATTTTAAAAACTCCTCCCAATTTTCTTTCTTATTTTTCTAATTTTTTTTTAATATTTAGAAATCCACTTAAAGTTTCCATTCGAAGTGTTCTAAGCAAACAACTGGCCGAAGACAGGTGATCTAGTAACTTCATAAATCTTTAAAGCACGAAGGATCGAACTCCCTACCTGCAGTTGTAGGAGTGAAATTTAAGAATCAGTAGATTAGTCGACAAAAAAAAGCAATCAAGTCGAAAATTAGTTGAAATAAATAATATAATATAATATTTTTTTTGGTATAAATCGGGCGGGCTTTTCCGATTCAACTTCCAAATAAAATTCTGACGACTAAATCTCTTCTGCAGGAGAAGGAAGGAGACTGGAGAAGATGGATGCTGGTGAATCTCCATCAACCAATAATTCTTCGCGTCCATGGGAATCCTACAACACCGTCTTCACCAATTCCAAAGCAGGTTTGTTTTACGTTTATTCCTCATAGGGTTTTTCTTTTCTCGAAATCTGTATCTTCTTGAGTACGATTCGCTTCGAAAATTCGGCAAAATTGATCGATCATAGACCGTTGGTTATACACTTATAGTTGATTGGTCTTTTTCTCATGGGTTTTGGTTCAGATGAAAAAGATTTGATTTTGGAATTGTGGAATGTACAATTCGTCAATTTGAATCATTACTTATATGTTGATGTTTGCGTTAGGTATCTAAACTCGTCATTTTTTCTGTGTTTGTTCCGTTAGGAATGGAGGGTGTTGATAAGGAGAAAGTCCAGAGGATTGTGTACGAAATGAGTAAGGGATCCAAATATTTTCAAAACGAGGAACGTAAGGAAGCTCTTATGAAACAAAAGATTGGGCATATGCGTGTTAGATCTGCAAAGCTCTCTTCCTCTGATTTATC
>JAKUCM010008809.1:0-21173 GCA_023374145.1 Lepidium sativum | reverse complement strand
TGAATTTGCTAGGGGATGACGTGGATACTTGTTGTTTTGGGCAGATTAACATGAAGGGGTTTGGATGGTATCCAGGGTCCAGTGTATGTGGTACTGGTTGTTGTTTCAACAGGCAGGCTTTATATGGTATGATCCTGTTTTGACAGAGGAAGATTCTGCAACCAAATATCATTGTGAAGAGCTGTTGCGGCTCAAGAAAGAAAGGAAAGAATAGCAAGAAATATAACTATGAACAACAACGGAGAGGCCATCAAAAGAAGTGACTCCAATGCTCCACTTTTCAATATGGAAGACATCGATGAGGGGTTTTGAGGTTTGATGAGCTTTTGGTATAATAAAATCACTTCTTCATGTGGGAAAACTTTACATTCGTTGTTTATGCAGGCTATGATGATGAGAGGTCAATTCTAATGTCCCAGAAGAGTGTAGAGAAGCGTTTTGGTCAGTCGCCAGTTTTTATTGCTGCAAACCTTCATGGATCAAGGTGGCATTCCACCAACAACCAATCCTGCTACTCTTCTGAAGGAGGCTATTCATGTTATTAGCTGTGGGTACGAAGACAAAGACTGAATGGGGCAAAGAGGTCAGTTTTTAAAATGCAGGTACATACCCTTTTATTCTCTTCCTTACCTCTTTGATGACATTTTATTTGCAATTCTATTAGATTGGCTGGATCTACGGGTTCCGTGACGGAAGATATTCTTACTGGGTCAAAATGCATGCCCGGGGTTGGATATCAGTCTACTGCAATCCTCCACGACCTGCATTCAAGGGATCTGCACCCATCAATCTTTCTGATCGTTTAAACCAAGTTCTTCGATGGGCATTGGGATCTATCGAGATTCTTCTCAGCAGACATTGCCCTATCTGGTATGGCTACAATGGAAGGTTGAGACTTTTGGAGAGACTTGCTTACATCAACACCATTGTGTACCCTATTACATCCCATCCCTCTTATCGCCTACTGTATCCTTCCCGCCTTTTGCCTCAATCACTGACAGATTCATCATACCCGAGGTTAGTAAAACTGACCACGTTGCTATTTATTAGTTGAATCCTATCTTACGAATGCAATTTTTGCAAGCTTTTATCCCGTTTCTAAAAGCTATAACAACATTGTTGCAGATAAGCAACTACGCTAGTATTTGGTTTATTCTTCTCTTCATTTCAATTGCTGTGACTGGAATCTTGGAGCTGAGATGGAGTGGTGTGAGCATTGAGGACTGGTGGAGGAACGAGCAGTTCTGGGTCATTGGTGGCACATCCGCCATCTATTTGCGGTCTTCCAAGGTTTACTCAAGGTTCTTGCTGGTATCGACACCAACTTCACAGTCACATCCAAAGCCTCGGATGAAGATGGGGATTTCGCAGAGCTTTACGTCTTTAAATGGACAGCTCTTCTCATTCCACCAACTACTGTCCTACTTGTGAACCTCATAGGCATTGTGGCTGGTGTCTCTTATGCTGTAAACAGCGGGTACCAATCATGGGGGCCGCTATTCGGAAAGCTCTTCTTCGCCTTATGGGTCATTGCCCATCTCTACCCTTTCTTGCAAAGGTCTATTGGGAAGACAGAACCGAACACCAACCATCGTCATTGTCTGGTCTGTTCTTCTCGCCTCCATCTTTTCGTTGCTTTGGGTCAGGATCAATCCCTTTGTGGACGGCCAATCCCAATGCCAACAAACTTCAATGGCCAAGGAGGCGTTTTTTAGACTCTATTTTATATACCTTGTGTGTGCATATATCGGAAAACGAGCAATGGAACATTCCAAATCCTCTCGACCCCAAAACCCAGTGCACTGGATAGTTATTGTGGTTACTGTCCAAGATTAGCTTTCTCTGAGTAGCCAGAGAGTTGTGAAATTGTTAGTAACGCTGTTGTGGTGATTTTATAGCTTTTCCAGTGGAAAGAAGGTATGGAAAAGCATATGATAGAGTCTACAAAGACAAAAAGGAGGATTTGTTATTCCTTTTTTATAATAAATTACATTTAAGTTTTACTTCAGTATTATTTGTGCTTCACTTCAGTGTTTCATGTCTTCAGGAGGACCAAATGTTGATGTCTTTGGGTGTATTTTGCTCTTGTTTTGTTCCACCTATTAATGTCTCTGAACATTGACAAAATCTTTGTTACAACGTGAAATGATAGTAAAGTTACAATTTTGAAGAGATATGATGTAAACTCTTGTAGACTATTGAATCAGATCAATCAAGTATCCAACCACGTATAGGAAAGAACAAATAATGAATCTCTTGGTATTCCCTCAACACTAACTTGTGGAATCTCTCAAGTGGTATAACTTAGGAATTATGAACACAATTGGTATCCCAATATGTTTCTGCGATCAAATGATAAAAAATTGCCATGACTAGGACCATGCAGCTTCCAAAATCACGCTTCTTGGGTGTTCTCGACGAGTATCTTCTTGCAAGCTTCATAGCACATAAAAGAGATTCCAGCAGCAGGAACCAACTTCAAGCAAACTCGGTCCAAGCCCTTTGTACCAACCGAGAATACCGTCATGCCTCAAGTATGGTCACTAGAGCGTGCAACATGTTCTTGTATACAACTCTCACCGCTAACGGCTCCCACCTGCATATGCTTCCGGGCCACTTCAAGAGGGAAAGTTGCAGTGCTTGACAGTGCACCCGCTAAAGAACCTATCAAAAGAGTCTCAATGTTTCCAATCTTCTCTTGCTTTGAATAACTCTGGTATGTTTTTCTTAAGGAATCATATGCAAAGGTAATTTGTAGCTGCATATGGAACAACTCCAATAAGACTAGGAGCAAGACCCCTGTATAGTTCTGTGAATCCTTCTTCACGTACAATTCTGAGAAACGCATCGAATATCCCCTTGTAAACGCCTCTCTGCAATTGGTTCAGAAGATCCAACAGTGAGCAATAAATGTCAAAACGACGTTTACATGTTCTCACAGAAAACGATTCAATGGATCAATTGTTTTTTTTTCCAGAAGTTTCGATGAGCATACCTGAATTGTAAGGCGCGTCTTGACTAGTTCAAGTGGGTATGTCAAGAGAGTCTGACTAACTCCTGCACAAGCACCAGCGAGTAATGAAGCTGGAATTGGTATTTTCGATTGCTCACCATGTTCCGGTGACAATCTCTTGTTAACGGTCTCGAATACAAAAAGCTGCACGTACAAGAATTGGAAAAAAAGAAAAAAAGTCAAGTTTTATAAACAGAGCACCAAAGTCTCAACATCTGACATAATCACTTTCAACCAACACAAGACTTTTTCACTGATAAAAGTCAACCAAATATCTATATAAAAGTCAGAAACTTGCTCAATCTGCATTTCAATTCCTAAAAAAGAGACATAGTAGTTTGATAATCCATTTGGTACCTCAACGGCTCGAGCAGGTGCAACGCGAATGACATTGACCATATTTCCCCTGAAGAGACCAGTCCAACCTTCATGCTTCATGATATCACCGAAACACTTGACTTACTCGAGTTTCCTCCACTTCCCACCATTAAGTGCGTCCTGATTGTCTCCAATGGCGCAACCGCCGTTCTGATATCGCTCCGGCAACTGCTCCGCTTAATAGTCGCCGCAACGAAGGATTAGCAACCTTTATCTTCAGTTTCAACCCACCTTTCTTCTTCTTTCTCTTCTCACCATTAACTTCTTCTTCCTCCTCCTCTTTTCCGGGCATATACTTAGTGTATAGATCATTGAGCTGAGCAGAGAAGCTGGTATCGCCTCGGTTCGGAGACGAAATCGATCCAAATTGATTAGTTTGATTAACGCTCGCGAATAACCCACCAATTGGATGGTAATTTGCGCTGTTTAGGCCCGCATCAAATCCTGAAACGGAAACAGAGAAAAATCCATTCCTTGAATCGTCGAACAACTGGATTCCGGTTCTCCCCATGCCGTTTCCTCCAATCAGAAACTTCTGATATTGAAGATAAAGATCTCGTTTTTATCCTTTTATGCTACAGCGTACAGAGGCTGATGATCACAATTTACAACCACTCATCATCGCTTGATAAGTGATTCCCAAGGTGTTTTGGTAAGAAAACAGAGTTTTTTCGAAGATGGTTTTGAGGAGAATCGTGTGTAGAGGACGAAACTGAGAGAATCGAATCTGTTAATGTCTCTCTCAGACAGTCAAAGAGTCGTCTCTTTCGTTAAGCTTTTAGGGTTTAAAAGCAGTCTGATACTTCTGTGCCCTTTTGGTAGGTTGGTAGGTGAGCCAGTCAGTGTGTGGGACTTACTGTTACAAAAAAAACATTTAAGTTTTATTTTTGTCGAATAAAATATTTTCTTAATTATTTCTAATCATCGTATTGCTCAAAGATTAAGCATATTCATACATTTCGATATTTTCTGATCAAAATATAGCCTTCAGATATCTCTTTTTCACTTAATTTTATCATTTTATGGAACTTTTAAATTTAAATTTTTATGACTTAGAAATTTACTTTTTTCAAAATTCATGGATTATAACCTTCAAAAATTGGTTTTTTTAAAATTTTAGTCAATTATAAAGTTTAATAGTTTAGAGTGATCAAAATTTGTGAATTATATCCTTTGAAACTCATTTTCACTTTATCTTCTCGTTTTTTTGTAGTGTATAGATTTACGAATTATATCCTTCAAAAATTATTTTTATCAAAATTTATAAACTACAACTTTTGAAATCATTTTCACGAAGTCCATGGACTACAACCTTCAAAAATCATTTTTTCGTTTACTAGTAATTTATTGAGAACTTTTTTAACATGTCCAATACTCTTCAAAAAGAGCCATCAATCAACGTACATAACAAATCATGGAAACATTTTTTAATAATTAAATTAATAAATTTAATATATAGCTAAAAAATTTAAGATGTCACTTAGGATAAATTTGTTAGTATCATGTGAGATAAATTTAACTAAAAGTAAAATTCAAGTAAAAATAAAGCAAATATAATACTCAACACTTGTAAAAACACTTAGGTCCAGTTTTATATTTTGTTATGCTTTCAATATTAGCCTAAAGCCTTTGTGCAGTTGTGTAATGGTATTTGGTAATGCTTAAGTATACTCTATGGAGAGTTTATATTAAAATATTACTCTGATAATAGAGCATGTGATAATTGTGTGTATTGTACTTAACAACGAGACGCTTTAGTGATAAATTTTAGATTCATTTTTGCTTGTTTCTGTTGATCAATCATGTGTAGGATTACGTAAAAAGGAGAAATCAACTAAGATTATATTATACAATGATGCATTATTGATCTCTTCCTAAACTATTGCCTAAACAAAACTCTCGTTTGACAAAAATTGGTTGGGTTTCAGCCCACTCCAAACAAGAGTTGATTTGGGCCTATGGCAAGAGCTTGTGAATGCAACAAGCACATAATTTTTACTTCCCACATCTCACATTTCGAATGTGAGCTTTATAAGTTTAAAGCAACATGATCTCTGACATAGGTTCGGTATTATCTAGACAATTGAAACAGGATCTTAATTGCATAATAAAAGCTCTACTTAAACAACTGTCACCGACATAATAGATTCAAAAGGAAGAAAGCTAAGAGAAACAATGAAAGAAAACTCCATAGAAGTAGAACAACAAGGTTCGTGTGGTGCACTGTAAAATGTCACAAGACATAATAACATCTAAAATCCCTTGTGCCATCAAATCCACTAAGTAAACATTGTAATTAGACATAACTTAGAAGTAATTTAACAAACTAAAACACATGAAACAGAGAATGATAAGACGAAGATGATCATACCAAATCAAATCAGTGAGCTAATGATGCGCAAATTCCTGCTGAATAATTCCTCTCCAATGCTACCAAAATCATCCTAACCCTTCAGCTGAAGTTTCACACATTTATCAGATTTACAAACCCTTTGCATATGATCATCCTTTATCATCAAATCAATCTTCTGTTTCATTTCGTTTTGCAGCACCTTCACTTTCCCTTTCTTCCAAAAGCTTCCCAGCTGCTTCTTCATCACTTTGTTGAACCTTCTTCTGAGCATCTTTAGCCTTCAAAGCCTGCAACTTGCAGTGATTGTAATAGGCAACACCCAAAAAAGCAAGCCCGTAACCGAAGAGATTGATTGGAGTGACTGTATCTTTGATCACAGACCACGAGAAAGCAATCAAAAGCCAATCCTTGACCACACCAGCAACATTCATGGTTAAAGCCGAGGGTTTTTCCAACAAGGAGGAACACAGCGAGGTTCAAAGCGAATGCACATAACGAATTAGTGCCGAAAATCATGAAATCAAAATGGAAACTTGATGATTCTCTGAGAATCGGGAGTTCAACAAAGATCCAAGGGAAGAAGAGGAAAACCAAACAGCAAGGAGCAACGTAGTACAAGGAAGTGATTGGATTCAAGTTGATTCCTTTAGAAGTGAGCAAGATCTGAATCAAAACCAACCTCGTAGCTTCGAAACAGACGGCACCAAGCTGTAACATAACTCCCCAAGTATCGAACTTAGCCTCACCATAAGCAGCAATCGCGACACCAAAAGAGATCGAGAGCATGTTAGTCATTGTCTCCGATTTGAATGATTCCTTCTTAAGAAGGACTCCAATTGAGTAAACAGCTACAGGCATTAGGGCTTTGAGCATCTGAATGAAGGAGACGGAGAGGTAGATGTAAGCAGAATTGGAGAGCCAAAGGGAAAGTGAGTACAAAGCACCGATCGGAACCACAGATCTGATGTAGGTCTCACGGGACATTGACACAGGCTCAACAATTTTGAAGACCTTGATGAGGATAATTGCGAGAGAAGAGCAAAAACCCATGTGGATCATGGTGAGTGTGATCGGAAAAGGCCAATTGTACATCTTCTTATCGAGGATGTACTTGTTGTAGACGATGACCGTGAAGCTAAGGAAAATCCAGATCGCGACATAGGTGTAGGAGAGCATGATCTTCTTGATGACTCCATCGCTTAAAGCGCCGCCTTTTCCCATGGCGGCTTTGGATGACGGAGGACGGAGGAAGAGAAAGACCTGCGCAGGATAGCCTCGGATCGGAGGAGGAGGGGATGCGCGCAAGATAGAGTCGTTCGTGGGGCGCAGGATAAAAAACGCAGAGAGTGTTGCGGTGTTTTAAGAGAGAGTTTGGGTGGGTTTAATGGTAAATAATGAAGCCGAGCAAGAGGGTTAACGTGACTTGTAATGCTAAGTGGCCTAACTTTGTTTTTTTATTAATTGACTATGGGCTTAGCTTTCGGGCCATTAACTTACTTATTTATTTTCTTAAGATCTTACTTGTAAAAAATGATTTTCTTTTCTTTCAACACTTCATAAATTTTCATACCTAATTCAAATTCTCGAATCTTAAATACAGTGATATAACATAAGAATTCTCTTTACTCAAACGAGCCGAAAACATAGGTTTATAATCGGAGAATCGAACGTACGAACTCTCTAAAATCTTAGATCTGTTTTCTACTACTTGACTATAAGCTTTCATCTACAATATAATATTTATCATTTTATTTTATACTAAATTATGTTTTCTCAGTTATTAATTTTATGTATAATTAATAAATACTTTTCTTCATCAATTAAATAAATTATATATATATATATATATATATATATAAGAGAAACTATGAGAGACAAACATAAGTTTTCCAAAAAAAAAAATTGCCACAAGTTTTAAAAAAATTAGATTTAGTGTATTTTTCAAAAAATACTGAATGTGTCTTTGTAACCATATAACCAAAATAATAATTGTTCAAGTATTTTTTTATTCATATATATATATATATATACCTATAACATATTTATTACATATGTTATACAATTATATAGCTATGTTGGATATTCACATTTTTTCTATGTACCGTGAAACATATATTGTTATCAAGTAAATTTTTTATTTTCATGTGTACATAAATCTATGTACCTGTAACATATTTATTATATGTGGTAACCAAATTATATAGACCAATATTATGCAGTTTATACATGATAACATAATTGTTGTATTACAATTTGGCACATATTTGATATGTTGGATATTCATGTTTTTTTTTGTACAATGGAACATGGTATGTGTGCATTTTGCCTAGTTTTGGGTGTCATTTTTAGTTTATTTGCATACATATTTGTTGCATTTACATCATTTTTGAGTCATTACCAGTTCGTTTGCGTAGTTTGCATTTGCATAACATACGGTTGTATTCGAAGTTGCTTTCAGAATAGTTTGGACTAAAGATAGAAGGACCAACCAGATTTAAGAAGGAAATGCACTTTGGAGCTAGAACGGAAAAAAGTATTGATACTTCGAGAATGACTCGGACCGTATACTCAAGCCGATAGGCCTAACTCGGTGAGCTGGATCGAGTCGTCGTTTCTGCTCGAGTCAACAAGCATGACTCGAACTATTGGGCCGAGTCGTGTCAATGGGTGATAACAGGATTTTTCAATGTTTTTCAAATCCTATTATACTAATGTCGATGTAGTACAATAGGTGTCAATCCAAGTGAGAGTGTAACTAGCAATTAAAATGTGATAGACTACTCTAATTCAAGCCGTGTTAATTCAGTGGTTTGTTATCTATCGACCTAAGTGAGCAATTTAGGCAACGGAAACCGAAAGCAAAAGTGAAAAGTAAACAACGGAACAAAGTTCAGTAAGTGCACACAGCGTGACAAGTGCAGTAAAGAACAAATAGCATAACAAAGTGCAGTAAAGAGAAAATAACGTAACGAAGTGCAGTAAAGAACAAATAGTGTAACAAAGTGCAGTAAAGAACAAATAGTGTAACAAAGTGCAGTAAAGAGCAATGTTAAGTGTAAACAATGAATAAGAGAAAGGGTTTCTTAAGGGGCGGAGATCACGGATCAGCGTTTCACTTGAAGTCACTAAATCGCTTAACAAACTCACACAGAGTAGACCTCTAGGCAATAAACTCATAACTACTGAGTCCACTCTCGTGGTAAACAGCCTTAACAAAGCTATCAACAGACCTTATCATCATAAGCGTTTAACAACCTAGCTAGCATGAAATAACAGTTTAAACGAGCCTAATAAACACCTTAGACAACTAATCCCTTAGGCTAAGAATGTAGATCTTTGAAACGGTTAAGTCAGACGGTTTAACGCACCCGTCGAGAGTTAAACGTCTAAAATCATGTTTCAATTGATCAGAAAGGAACAAGCATTAACAACACCGAAACAAAAGAGATGATATTATTCTACTCTTAAGTGACTTAGATGACTTTAAGGTCCACGCTGATCTCGTCCGTTCCCTCAGGAACCCTAAATTAACTACTCAGACTTCATAGGTAAGACAATCAAAATATCACGAAAGGTGGAAGACATAATAATAAAATTCAGAAAATAAACTAAGAGTAAAAACAAACTGAAACTAAATTGAAAAGATCATAAAACGAAAGTGGAGTTCTTGTTCTGAGATTACAACAATGAAAAACTCGGAGGGTTCTGAAAACAGTGTTCAAGCCTCTTTTTCTTTGTAACCTTACGGGGGTATTTATACTCGTTCCCCCGTTTTATCTAAAAAGTAAAAAAGGAAAAGTTAAGAAAGATAGTTGACTCGACTTCATGGGCCGAGTCGAGTCATTGGATCGTCTTAGGCGTAGTTGGCTTGGCCCGTCAGGAGTAAAATTGACTTGGCACGTCAAAGGTGAAGTTGACTTGGCACGTAAAAGGTGAAGTCCCACTGGGGAAGTTACCGCTGAGTAACGGTCCGAGTCCCACTGGGGTAGTTACCGCTGAGTGACGGTCCGAGTCCCACTGGGGTAGTTACCGCTGAGTGACGGTCCGAGTCTCATTTCCTGAAAATAACCCCAAATGCAATGCGTATGCTATGCATATGTAACATGCGCGTAACACCTATATGTGACGCGAATAAGATGTAAATGCAACATATATGTATGAAAAGTGAACTAGAAATGGTTCCTAAAATATGTTAAAATGCGTGTATATCAATGGGCCATTGTAGTTGATGGGCCGACTACTCGACACGACGTACGTGGTTGATTTTTAGTTTGGATTACAGAGGTTTTAGTGGAGGGTATTAGTATAAATACTCCTCGATGTCACGGAACGATAAATACCTAGTTTTTACCTCTTTTATGCATGAACACTTTGGAGCCGTTTTTCTACTTTGTAATTCAGAGCAAACTTGATTCTTATGATTTTCTAATGCAATTACTGTTCTCTTTTAGCGTTGTTCATCATATTATTCTTAGTTTACCGTGGATGTTGTCTATTATGATTCATGCTATTTTTGTTTACTTCATGAATTATGAGTAGTTTGCTTAGGGCTCTTGAGGATGGGATAGACTAGTGTAGATCTTAGATGTTCTAGATTGCTTAAGATTAGAAGAGCTTAAGATATCTTTTGTTTTGGTGTTGTTAATGCTTATTTCACCCTAATCAATTGAAATATGCTCTTAGACATCTTAGCACCCGAGAAATGTTTGATAGAATGTTTGATTGAACCAACTTCAAAGATTTACACTCTTAGCTCGAAGGATCGATCGTCTAAGGTGTTTATCGGTTAAAGTGAGTTGTTTCTTCATGACAGTTAGGTTGTTAAACGCCTATGAAGATAGGGTCTGTTGATAGTTTCGCTAAGTTTGGTTGCCAGGAGAGTGGATTCAACATTATATAAACTCACTGTCTAGAGATCTGCTTTGTTTGAGTTTTTTTAGCAACGTAGTAGATTTAAGTGATCCACTAGTCATGCTAAATCTCATTTCGTTTGGTTTAAACTCTTGTCTTGATTTATTTTATTTGCACTTTTTGTTATGTCACTTAGGTTGCTAGGAATCATCTCATCTATTTGGTTTGAATTATAGTAGTTTATCACATTATGACGGCTAGCCACAACATTCACTTGGATTGACACCTAAAGTACGCATCAACACAATAGTACAATATGATTTGACAATAAAGTAAAATCATGTTATCAAGACATATGTTGTTACCGAGTAAATAACATTGTTATCTATTTAACTTATATCTTACCGTGTTTTCAAATATATTACTTATATAACTCATATGATACATGTATAATATAACTTATATCTTATTGGTATATTAGGGGTAAAATGGTCAAATTTGACAAAAATTGTCAAAAACTATATTTTTGGGAAAACTTGAGTTAAATTTTAAATTTTTGAATTTTTTTTGTAGTATTCATTCAGTTTATCCTATTTAAAAGTGTATCTTAGTTAAATGATTGAGTATCGCGTATATTGTATTTTTTATTCGGATTGGATTTAAAAAAATTATGTTTGTTCCACATAATATTGTTAGAAATTTTGGGAGTTTCTAGTGTTGAATAATGTAGATCTATTGAAACAAACAAACAATTTTAATTTATTGTTTGATATAATTTTGTCGATATGACGTAATTGATATATTTTCTTAGAAACTTATTACTTGTCAATAGTCTCATTAATATATATCTTAATATTGACCTTAACATGTTACCTACAAGTCAGCTTTAACTTCAAAAGTTCTTACTAGGGTAAACGTTAAACTATTTCCTAAAATATCATTATCACATATTTATTTCCTTTTTTTCCCTAACATTTCGCCTAATTATTCGCCTCAAATTAATTACATATCTCAAAAGACTGTTAGTTTTATGCATGTATGAATTTAACAGATGAAGATTTTTTAACAAAACTTCAATAGAAATAAATATTTGAGAATAACATTAATATCATTCTCTGCAATAATTTAGCCATTGTGAGAGGAAGAGTCAATACATAACCTATCTTTTAATTCACATCTGACCTAACAGCTCGGTATTCATTGACTCAATATAAGCTTAAAAAGATTATATTAATGGAAATCACATTTGATATTAGTGGAGACAAAGCGAGCAACAACGTGAGCAAATTTGCAAAACGAAGTGAGACGCATTTTGGGAATTGAAGAAGTGAGATTGATGTGTTCCATTACGATGTTTTGACAACCTGGACTGCTATCACAATCTAGATTTATTGCAGGAACTTGAGGTATACATGTCCCTTTGAATGATCTAAAAGTCACATCGCTCACTTTCACTGCATTTCTTGCTTGCAAATTTTGAACTATATATATATATATATATATATATGTTATTATATGATTAAAACACAACCGAGTTATCATATATATTAAATTAGAGTAATCTAATATCCGATACAGGATATCAATCGTAGAATTAAAAAATATTACCTTTAGTTCAGATTCAGGATAGAAATACTTATATTGTCAGTGGCCGAAGCTAGAATTTATGTTTACGGGTGTCAAAATATATTTTTCAAGATTTTGTAAATAAATTCAATCTTAACAAAATATCATTACAAATATTTTTATTAAAGATATATCAATTTTTTTTTAAAAAAATTTATCACTATTTCATTTGTCATAATTTATTACATTTATTTGCTTACTAATTAATTTTTCCTATTTTAGGAAAAAAGTTTAAATCAAATATCACAATTATATTTTGTAAATATATGTGAAATTAGTGAAAAGTCTGGTTTAAAAGGAGATTAATATACCATACACTAGATTTTTAAAACTAAATCTGCTATATTGACTTAGAAAAACTATAATAAAAGTATGTAAAAAGAAAATATAACAAAATTAAAACAAATCAATCAATTATGTTTATTGTTGAAAGTAACAATTGCTTTCAGTTAGTATGGATCTATTTAATGTCAAAAATTGAGCTAACATGTTTAATCATTAATGTCAAAAAATTTGTATTGGATTAGGGTTAAATATATAGTTGATGGAGTCAAAAACTAGTTTAGGAGGGTGTAATTTTTAAAAATAAAACAAATTATATAAAGATTTTAAAAATTAATGTTGATCGATGATAATTGGCATTCTCGCATTGACCATTCTCATATCTTCGAACAATATGTTTTAAGCAAACCCTCGTCCCTATAGACCAACTTTTGATTCTTGCACCAAACATAGTGTCAGTGAAGATGCAATGTCTTACATTCACATTTTTTACTTTGTCATTTGTTCCTCCTTTTCCCAAACTTCCAATACTGTTTTTATTTTTCGAAACACAAAATAAGAAGTTTATATACGCTATCTGAGTTCGAATAATCCGGTTATAAGAAAAAAGATTTACGTTATGCCGTGACCATGACCACATGCCACTTTAGTTATGTTGATATCGTATGAACCACCTTTAATTACAACGTAATCATCACCTAATTAAAAGAATGTAATAATTATATAAAGTCATATAAATAAATATATGACAAAATATTATCTTAATCCTTCTCGATGGAAAATGGTGAAACCTGTTTTGATTGCGGAGGTGGTAATATGGATTATGGTGTGAATTAGATGAAGATTTGATAATGTTGCATTGACACAGCCACTAACTGATACGTGATTCCTTGGACTATTTAGTTGAGTTAACCCATTATATAATATTTTTTGACATCCAAAAAATCTCACTACCTGCACAACCAAAAAACATAAACCTGTGAATTATAGATTTTGAAATATCCTACAAAAAATTCAGTCCGTCAGGATTAGAATGTCACTAATAAAATTCTGTTGAAAGTCCATATGGAATTCTCTACCGAATATTTAGGAACAAAATTCTGTCAAAAATTTGTATGAAATTCTCTACGAAATTTAAAAAGTGAAATTTTGTCGAGAATCCGTATGAAATTCTCGACAGTATCTCATATACAATATTTGTCGGAGTAAAATATCTTAAAATATTAAGTAGATTTAACATAACTCTGGTCGGATTGACAAGGAATAAGAAGGCCACCAGCTTTCACCATGAGCATGGAGCATACCAGATCCATTGAGAACAAGACCTGACACTCTCGAAACATAACCACTATTCACTTTTTCCCCAACTTCTAACCATTTTTGGTGTTTCAATTGTTCCATCAATCTTGTCCAACAAAACAATACGACTATATTATATATACAATATATGATAAATTGATTATATAATGTATGAACATGAATCATATAGATTGTATAAACAATTTCGTTTGAAATCCGTCGAAATATTCTACTTTCACTACAAGAGAACATTAGTTTAGGGACCAAATTTTACAACGTTTTTGGGACGTTGTAAAATTGGGAGGTATTTGCAACTCCTTTACGACGTTTTGAGATTTCGTCGTAAAGGAGTTGTAAAGAGACAACAAAAATTTTCGTTGTAAACAAGTTGATATTTTACGACTTTTTCACAACGCTTTCCCATTTCTAAAACAATTCGTTGTTAATTAGTCCTTAAATTGCAACTCTTTTACGACCTCTATATTTTACATCGAATTTAAATCGAATGTCAAAGTAGGTAAATACGTTTTTCTTGTTACGTAAAAGGTTTAAATAAAATTCTAAATTATGTTGTAAAGGCGTTGTTAAATTTAAAATTTCGTTGTTAAAACGTCTCTACTTTTCAATTCTTTTACGACTAAATAGTTTACAACTATTTAATGACGTAATTTCAAATTAGATATTTATGGTTAAGTACATGTGTTGTAAATTACTCGTAATTTGCTAGAAGTTGTAAAATCATCGTTAATTTTTTGCTTATATAAGGAGGAAGGCTCTCTTCATTAATCACAACATCAAAAAACAAAAAAAAAAAAACGTGGTAGAGAAGAAAAAAAACTGATTTGGGAAAAAATCCAAAAATTGTCTTTTGGTGGAGATATATTCGAGCAACGGAAGTGGATGTATATGCATAGAGATGCTGCCGGAATCGTGACAAAGGAGTTTATGAATGGGGCAAAAATATTCATGCACTAGGCTAGTCAAACTGAAATCACGGTTGAATCGGATAAGATGTTCTGTCCTTGTCGGGAATGCAAAAATATGAAATTCGCCCGAGTAGAAACTGTTTGGAATCATATATTAAATAGAGGGTTTACACCGCATTATTACATTTGGTTTCACCATGGGAAGGTGATAGTGGTGGTGGGAATGATGAAGCAAGTAGTAGTAATTTTAAGAATGTTGATGCTAATATAGGTGAATCAAGTAATTTGCATGATGTTTGTTATCAGAATGAGATTCATGGGGTTGTAGAGCATGATATGATGCATGAGATGGTCACATATGCATTTCAGGAAACTAATATTGATCAACCTATAGTTTTTGAGACACCTAATTTAGATGTGAAAAGGTTTTATGACATGCTAGATGCTGCAAACCAGCCTCTTTACGAGGGTTGTAGAGAAGGCCTGTTTAAATTATCATTGGCAGCTAGGATGATGAATATTAAAACAGAATGTAATGCATCTCAGTCATGCATGAATATGTGGACTGATTTGCTAAAAGAGTATTTGCCGAAAGACAATATTTGTGCTGAATCATATTATGAGACGCAGAAATTGGTCAATAGTCTTGGGTTGCCTTGCTAAACCATTGATGTTTGTATAGATAATTGTATGATCTATTGGAAAGATGATGATGTGTTACAAGAATGTTGGTTCTGTAAGAAGCCAAGATATAAGACACAAGGGAGTGGGCGTAAGAAGGTACCGTATCAACGGATGTGGTATTTTCCAATAAATGATAGATTGAAGAGGTTATATCAGTCGGAAATGACAGCAGCTTCGATGAGATGGCATGGAGAGCATTCATAGAGGGATGAAGATATTAATCATCCTTCAGATGCAAAGGCGTGGAAACATTTTAATACGGTACACAAAGATTTTGCTAGAAATATTATGAATGTTCATCTTGCTCTATGCACCGATGGTTTTAGTCCGTTTGAAATGTTTGGTAGACAATATTCTTTGTGGCCAGTAATCCTCACGCCTTATAACCTTCCTCCGGGAATGTGCATGGAAAAAGAACTTTTATTCCTAAGTATACTTGTTCCTGGTCCTAATCATCTGAAACGGTCTCTTGACGTGTTTTTGCAACCTCTGATTCATGAGGTGAAGCAGTTATGGACGCACGGGGTTCGAGCATATGATTGTTCTGCCTGAAATTTTTTTACGATGAAGGCGGTGCTTATGTGGACTATAAGTGACTTCCCTGCCTATGGAATGTTATCAGGTTGGACAACACATGGGAGATTGGCTTGTCCATATTGCCTTGGGAGGACATGCATTTCAACTGAAGCATGGTAGGAAGACGTCTTGGTTTGATTGTCATCGTCAATTAACCATCCGTACCAACGGAACACGACTCTATTCAGGAGTAAAGTTAAGGTAAAGGAGCCCCCACCACTGTATCTATCAGGAGAGGAAATCGAAGCAAATATGGATTATTATGGCGCTTTGGCAACTGTTCCTCGAGGAGGTAATTGGCACGTTCCTAATAATATGTCGGACTATTACAGACGACATCATAACTGGCATAAGAAGAGTATATTTTGGGAGCTGCCATATTGGAAAGATTTGCTGATTCGACATAATTTGGATGTGATGCACATCGAGAAGAATTTTTTTGAGAATATAATGCATACGATTCTGAACATGGCTGGTATGACAAAAGATAACAGAAATTCACGTTTAGACTTACCAGCTATTTGTTCTAGGAGTGAGTTGCATATCAAAAGCGACGACAAAATTCCAGTTCTGATATTTAGGTTATCATCTGAGGTGAAAACGGCGTTATTCGATTAGGTGTCATCAGAGGTGAAGTTTCCTGATGGTTATGTTTCAAATCTCTCAAGATGTGTTGAGCAAGGGCAAAAGTTTACAGGGATGAAAAATGGGAGGAGAAAATACAACAAATTTGAGCCTTTCATCTTAGCATCGCAAGCAGAGCAAGTTAGCTTCATTCCATATCCAAGGATCAAAGAGTCTGGAATCAATTGTTTAGCTATAGTGAAGATCACTCCCCGTGGGCGAATTATTGGAGGTGGAGATTTACCGTTGCAAGAAGAATCATGTACATCTATATAAGTGACAGATCAAGCTATAGACCTAGTGGTGCTTATTGATTCGGAAAATCGAGAATATGAAGATCTCCCTGTAGAAGATGTTGAAGATGAGGAACGTGACAACTTTGCGGAAAGTGATAATCCGAGTAGTGGAAATGGTAGTAATGGTGAAGAATCTGATTGATACTATGGTTTAACATATACGAACAATCTACGTTACTATTTTAATGTAATCTACGTTATATCAATCAAAGTTTTTTAAATCATTTGAATTTAATAGATTACTTATGTTTGGAAACGCAAAAACAAATAAATAGTCGTTGAAAAGAAAACATCGTATAAACAAAGACATTGTAAAGACGAAGACATCGTAAAGACGAACACATCGTAAAAACACTTAAACCAAAATTTAGCGTGAAAACACTTAGAAAAAAACTATTATGAAAACACTTAGGAAAAAAAATAAGAAACGTCGTATAGACGTTGTTATGGGCCATCGTCTTTACGACGTTTTATTACTCAACGTCGTATAGAAGTTGGGCCATAAAACGTCGTAAAGACGTTAGTCCATCACAACGTCTTTACGACGTTTATATGGGCCATCTTCTTTACGACGTTTCATGGCCCAACCTCTTTACGAAAGAAACGTCGTAAAGATGTTGGGCCAAGTAACGTCGTAAGGACTTTGGCCTTTCACAACGTTTTTACGATGTTTGAAGGTGCCAAAATCTTTACGACGTTACTTGGCCCAACGCCTTATGTTGTAAAGACCTTGTTATGCCAAAAACGTCGTAAAGACGTTGGCCAGTAACAACGTCTTTATGACGTTATCATGGCCCAACGTCTTTACGACAGTTCTTATTGGTGACATGCAATATACCGGTACGGTACGTTGCACCCATGTTTACCAACCCCTTTACATGGATTACGTTGTAACTTCGACCCTACTTTTACAACTCCTTTACGACGAAATGTGTTTTTCCAATTTCTTTACAACACCCCGTAATTACTATGTATACAACACCAAATTTGCATCTTCATACCATCATTCAACAATCCTCCTTATCTCTCTAAGGTATTCCTCTCTCCCTTCTCTCTACAATTTTTTTTTGTATTATATGATGAAGGATTTAAAACATGTATAGGTTGTTTATAAATTATATAGTAGGTATGGAATTAGAATTTAGAATTTAAAATTAATAAATTATGGAGTAGTATATGATCCAAATTGTAATATACAAAATTTTTTTTGTAGGTACTACAAATATGGCACCCCGTAAGCATACACGATGTGTCCATTACAGTGACATTGTGCACAGTACATCATTTTCTTCGACTTCATCGGTTGTGCCAGAGACACAGTCACACTCACAACATCAAAGTCACACTCTGTCGGGTACTACTCCAACACTGGAAGTTGCCATGGAAACTCCACCGACGTCTGCGGCGGTCCATTTAGACCTTTTGATGTCGCCAGATGCACCTTATGCGCAGTACCGGGCTGAAGATTTTCTCGTGGATCCAAATTGCGAGAATTTGCCGCAACTACATATCGATCACCCAACAGGTAACTATTGGTACCTATTTAGTTAGTTTACAAATTTAATATAATTATTTATAGTTAACTAACTTATAATATATATTAAGAAAATTTCAGGTTTGGTGTTGATAGCAAGGTGGGCCGAAGCATCATGGAATGCATCAAAAGCTATTTCGTAAAGACGACTCCGAATTGGAAATCAACACCACACTACATTCGCATAACGTAGTTCAAGATTTTCGCGGTAAATTTTTTATTTTAAACCTAAAATAATTATTTAATAAACTTATTAAATTAATAACTATATTAAACTAATAACTAATAATTAGCAACTTTGGAATTGGGACATCTCTATCAACGAGACTGTCCGACATGAGTTCAACCGCAAAGCCATGAAGCGGTTTTGTAACACAATTTCGGACTGGAAAACCAAGTGGGATGTGAAGGGAGATGACGGGAAACCCACGTTCATGACCAATGCGTGTTGGGAAGGATTGAAGAGTCATTGGGTAGACCCGACCTCGGTAAGGAGAGTTGCTCAGTGTTCCGCCTCCAGGAAGACGATTGGTTTAGATGGGTTACCAGTCGCAATGCCCCACACTGCGGGCCAAATGCCTTTCGCCGGAGTAGCCATACAAATAGTAAGTTTTTTTTTTAATTAAATTTTTTTGTTCAATATTATTTAACATAAATTACTAATTACTTTAAATTTCCTTTTGTAGGCGAAAAAACTGGATAGATTCCTACGCTTCCGGAACTATATGCCGCAACACATAAGAAGAAATCTGGTGTCTTCGTTGATCCTCGGTGTGAGCTGCTACACAGTCTGGTTGAAGCTGCTGTTCAGGAGCGTCAAACACAGCTTTCCCAGGAATCCTCCAACGGCACTCCAGTTGAATTGAGTGCTCCTGGAATCAACGCGATTTATAAGCAGGTATTTAATTAAAATATTCTAATTACTTTTAATTATTTAACATAATCAAAATAATTATTATTTCCTGACAAAATGTTTTGCAGATTGCTCAGACAAAAAAGGGACGGATTATTGGCATAGGATCCGTCCAAGATGTCCAGAGAGTCACGTCTAACTGGATAGGCGACAACTCGCTTCGCAGTCAGTTGCAGGAATCCCGTGCAGAAGTTGCCTCGCTAAAGCAAACGACGGATAAAAAATTCGCCGCAATGGAGTCAATGATCGATATTTTGGTTCGGGCAATCCTCATGCAACTGCGGCTTTGAAGCAAAGACGTCGGAACCTCGGGATTAGGACTACGGAGAATGTCAAGGTCGATTTGAACGTGCGAGTTGACGAAGATCAAGACGACCGTAGCACAGACATGTTCGACGAACTACTACGCTAAATATGTTGTACTTTATAATTACTTTTTGTAAAAATATTTTAATATTATATTTTATTTTTAATTAATTCATTTCATAATTTTATTAATCTACAAAAATTTTATTTGATAATTTTATTTAAAAATTACAACAAATATTAGTCCCTAAATCGTTGACAATATTCGAAAGAAATGGTCCCTAATTAGTTGTAAGATATTCGTCCTTAAGTAGTTGTAAAAATTTTCGTCTTTAAATATTTGTAAACATTTCGTCTTTAGTTAGTTGTAAACAATTTTGACTTTAATACGTCGTAAACTTATCCGACTCTAATTCATTGTAACATATTTCCACTCTAATTAGTTGTAAATCTGACGTTGTAAGTTACTTGCTAAATTTACAACTAACTTACAAAGTTTTATTTTACATCGAATTTACAACACATGTAATATCTTACGACGTTTTTACAATGTAGGATTTACGACGTTTTAACAACGCATATGTGGAGATGGCAATATTTACGATGTTTTTACATCGATTTTTATCTTACGACGTGCATGACACGACTAATTACGTGGCGTCCCTAATACGTTGTAAAGTCCCTTAACAACGAATTAGGGACGAAAATAAGAGTTGTAAAACTCATGTTTTCTACTAGTGTTTAGACACATTCCAAACGGATTCTTCTACTGAGAATGTGTTTGTGTTTGGTATATAATCCATAATATGGATCATGTATGTGAACTAAATACCTGAATATGAAGATTACGAGATGCGCATGGACTTCGAAACAATTGTGGTTGTATGACATATTTTTCATTGGCATGTATTACTGTAGATCTTCTTTTGCCTGCCCATAACGCTTTCCATGCTTCTTGAAATACCTATGTTATAAATATCATAACAAGCAATAGAAATGAACTTAGGCACTTAACCAAATATAATTACCGTAAATTATATATTTTATATATGTCTGAGGATGATCAACATTTGCATCATTGGAATCAAATAGAAAATCTGTAATTCTGAGTATCTTCCGATCATCTCCAAATGTCATATGATACGATACAATGAGAAGCAATATGAACAATATTTCGAAACCCTAACAACAATCAAAATTGTAACTATATATATATAACAAAAATGAAACAATGAAAACATCAAAAAATAAAATAAGAAAAAACATTATTGTCTCACTATCATTTTATTCATTTTCGTAGCAAATGTATATATTTATACTGTATGTATTATTAAGATTATGCATATATATGTTTGTTGTTAATGTTATTTATGAGTAGATTTGAGGGTCGTAGTATCAAATATACATTCTATCACTTGCCAAAATTTCGTAAATAGATTTGACTAAAGAAGTAAATAATTTGACTATTAAATATGAAACAAACTAATGAATTTTAATGCAGGGTAATTGGTC
>JAKUCM010008808.1:0-14823 GCA_023374145.1 Lepidium sativum | reverse complement strand
AAAGAGAGAGATCTCTGTTCTAACACTCACAAAAGTCAAGAAATTTGAATGAATCACATCAAATAACCTCTTGCTTCTTTACCAGAAGCTTTGTTTCATGAAAACGTCAAAGAATAAAACGATGAAGGTTCAAATGAAACATGGCTTTTCATCAACCGAGTAGAAGACAAAGAAGAAGAAAACATAAAACGACTGTAACAAAGCTAGTAACAACAGAGGAAGAAGAAGAAGAAGTAGAGGAAGAAAGTGAAGCAGATTTTGGCAACCTTGGATAATCATCAGGAGAAGGCATAACACATTCATCACCATTGAACAAAATTCTCCTTGGAAAAGCCCAACCTTCACTAAAACTGAAATTCCCCATATCTTTCTTTAGCAATAACTCTGTTTGCACATTTCCAATTTTTCCAGCTTGAAGCAAAACATCATTGTAAAACTTCACTCCCCAAAACATACCTGTATCATCTGAAACCACAACACCAAAAACAAACCTCAAGTATTCATGAATGTAAGAAAAATAAGGGTCTGGCTTTTTGTAAATTCACTCACTGATGTTGTTGACATATGGTGTTAAGGATTTGTAGTTGAAACTGAAGACTTGTTCGACTGCTTTCAAGTTTGGATGAAGCACCACTAAGTTCCAATTAGAGTAATTCTTCATTGTGTTGAAATTTGTTGCTGTCATTTTAACCCTCCAATACTCTCTATAGTTCACTTTCACATGCCAATGGATACGAATCGGACACATATGATCCGTACACTCCACCACAGGCGGTAATTCCTCCTCTGGATCATGCTTCTGCTCCAGATATGGCGGTATCTCTCCTTTCCTGAAAACAAACCAAAACGAAACCAAATCAAACCAACCAAAACCTAAACTAAACCCTTCCTGTATTGCTAAAAGAATGAATTACTTGACGCAATGTGATGCAGAGCAGCCACAGCTACAAGTAGGACAAGGAACAATGTTTTGGTAGTAGAATGCAGAGAGTGAAACGCAGCACTTTGGTGACTGTGATGACCTAAACTGCGAGTATACGCACACTGCTTCCCATGTTGCTGCTCTCAACATCAAAAACCATATACAAATATGTGAAGTTAACTCAAGAAAACATGTCAAACCAGTTTCTACATAGTTAAACGTCGTATCATTAATTCGTTATGTACCTAAAGCTTGAGTTTTGCGACGACCCTTGTCAGTACTGAACTTAGTAGGAGCCACAGATGTAGCATTGTCACAGGTATAACCAGAGACTCCAACATCGAAATTATAAGGCATATTAAACTCTCCAGGACCATCAGGAGCAGTTCCAATATCCATTGTGAAAGCAGAGACATGATTAGCAAGGTTCTGAGACATGGAAGTCAAAACGCCTCCACGGCAACAATTTGCGACTTGACCGTTTAAAGAAGTTCCGGGAAGAAGGTCAACAATGGTTGGTCGATGTTGACAGCAATGAGGGAGGTTTCCGGAGGAAGCAAAGGCGGAGCAATTGCCTTGCTCCGTCGTCTCGGCTCCTCTCATCTCCCAAATCACTTCTTCGTTTAGCCAATGCCAACTTAGCTTCCATCCTGGCTTCTCCACGTGGCGGTACTCTTGCATGTTCTGTAATGTTACTTGTACCTGCATCATTTTAAACATTTCCAAAGGTTTTGTACAAAATGTTTAATAATCAAACATTACAAATATTGATTTTTTTTTTTTCTAAACCAAGAATATCATCTAACAAGGTCTACATTACTATAGAGTACATAGAGTTTACATATCATGCAATATAAAAAAATTAAAGACATAAAGAAAACAGATCTTACAGCTTGAACAGAAAATGATTTTGACAAAATCAACGTCGCAGGAAACAAAACAAACTTTCAAGTAACTTCTTCTTCTTAAGCTAAAGATTCGGACACTATTTTAGTTACTTGTATTTATGTAATATTTTATTTTCTAATTTGTTATCTCTTTGAGTATCTTATCATAAACCCCAAGAACGGGTCCCATAATCAGACACCTAATATGTTCTTGCAGTGTTATAATTTTAATATATGAAATAAAACTCAAAGAGATTGAGAAACAAGACAGAAACAAAACAATGCAGAGAAAATATAAAAGAAGAGAAAGGAGAGTTACGTGATGATGGCCAGGTGATGATAAAAGAAGATCCCATTTGATTACAATTTTACCAAACGGATCCAAAGGATCGTATCCATCTGCAACCATTTGATTGATCACTTCATATCATAAACCCCTTTAAGTTTAATGTCAATGAAACACAAAACAAATACAAGGACTTACGTGTGGGTAATGAGATTGTGAATAGAATGACAGTAACGACGATCAAACTCTTTAGCATTACACCCATTTTCTCTGAACACAGGAGAAGAAAAGAAACCATACAATTCGAAAACTAGCAGATTCTTATTAAGAAACTAAAATGAGAACATATTTATTTGGCATTGGGAGAGAGAGATGCAAAAATCTCAGGAGTTAAGTGTGACGCCTCGGGTTTTCTCAAGAGAGAGAGAGAGACAATTAAAGGAAAGAAATGAATCAGTGTCTGTTACTGTTAGTGGTTTGAAGATTGAGTTTTTAGCATTTCTTATTACTCTTTACGTTCTATTTTTGGTAGTTTACTTAGTTTTTATTTATTAAGGCTATTTAACTGTAAGATTGAATCAATTACTTTATTTGTACCCTGATCATATTAGTGAATTCCAGCTAATTGTATAACTCATAGACTCTTAGCTGCATTATTACATGAGATTAGTCATGTTAACAGAAATGGACATTACTACATAAGTGAGTATAAATAGCAATTAGTAAATATTCTGCCACCAGAAAGTCGTTTTAAGTATTGTAAAAAAAGCACTATGGCATTGGTTTAACTTTTTAACAAAAAAAAAATAACAATATATAAATTACAATCATAGGTCATCAGTTATTCATATGCAATTAAGAATGTTGACCAAGGGAGATTAATAGATTGGTTGATAAAGATGAATTAATTAATTAATTAGAGAAGAATGTGTCAGATAGAGATGCGTTTTTCATGAGAGCGTCAACACCAAATAAGCTCTTTTCACGCCCTCTTTTGAATTCCATTAATTAATTACATTCAGACCAAACACAATTACCAGTAATGTATTGTTAAAACAAATTTTACTGTTTTATTTATAATGAAATTAATACCAAAATAAACCAATGAAGCCTAATAAGTATGGACGGGTTAAAAGCCTGACCCGGCCTGGTTCGATTCGATTCGATTCGGTGATTGCAAAACTATTCGACGCTATAAGCTGAGAAAGCTTGTGGGGGAGAGAGAGAGAGAGAGAGAGAGAGAGAGAGAGATGGCGCAACCAAGTAAAGAACCATGTAAGAAAGAGGCTTGTGACATCCAAGCTTGTCTCTCCAAGAACAATTTTCTTCCTCAAAGGTTACTTTTTCCTTTCTTTCCCGCAATTTGATATTCGCAGCTTAGTAATTCATCGCGATTGTTTGTGAAATCGAATTTGATGGCGAATTAGGGCTCCTTTCAATTGAAGAGCATGGTTGTGATCTTAGCTTTAGGGTTTTAGGGTTCATGTCTCCATCATGAAATTCAACTGAATTACCTCTCTTAATGGCTTCACGAATCTTAAACATAGTAATTGTGAGGTTTGACCAATTTCCCAAGGTTTAAGATGAATCGTAATCACACGTATCAGTCTCTATATACATTGATGCTGTGTGAATTGACGAGACACTGCAACGAAAAGGAAACGCTTTCACTATCTTAACTCAAGATATATCTGAAATTTATGAGCTATAAGAAAACGAACCTGGATTTGTGCACTGCCTATTTGGTCTTCATTATTACTAGTTTCGAAGTTTTCCCACCTTTTGTGCTTGGAATTGTTTTGTACTGATCAGTCAAGTATCCAGTCTTTTATACAGTTCTATGAAAACTTTGAGAACTAGTTTTATGATGAATAGACTTATGCTACGATTGAACAGCAATCTCAGATTTCTATATGACAGTTAACTACACATTGTTACTCCATCATGCAAATAAGATGAATCGATTTCGACTTCATATAGATAGATGTAAACTCTTGTTCTGCCAACCAAATAGCTTGGATTAAGATGCTGCTAATTAGAATTTGGTGTGTGGATTTTGGAGTTGCAGGTGCCAGAGAGTGATAGAGAAGTTACAAGCTTGCTGTGAGAATTGTAATAACCAGTCAACACATTGTGGATCTGTAGCTGCTTTGTTGAAGCAAATCAAGAAGTAGTGAGCAACAAAACGACTAAATCGGACTAAAACCTCTAACCAACCAGAGGCTTAACAAAAAGGAAAACTTCAATGCGAACATGTTACTCTGTCTCCACTGATACGAAGATATTTCTGTATTTTTATCTTCTTTGTTGTCATATCTTTTTGTGTAGTTTTGTCACGATTATACAACTAAAAACATGATTGAGTATTTATGATGAGATTTGATAATGTGAGTCTCGGACCAATAGTTTAAGACGCAGGAATGCCCAAATGTTCAAACTGATTGGTTAATTGAAATCGAAATTTGGAGTTGGCTTTGTAAAGCCTAATTAACTATTGTGGTCTAAGTAACCCTACATTGTTAAGGGAATGGAACTTATTTTGGTATATATAGAAAAACATGGTAGTCCAAAGAACAGTAGAGGAGAGAAATTAATAAGTTAAGTGTGCTACTGTGTCACAATGCTTCATTTTTGGGACAAATTTTATCAAAATCCATTAAAAAGCTATTTTGAAAATATGTTGCATGGAAATTCTATTCGAGATCTGTTTACCGTTTTTGGAAACGTTTTGAAATCAAAATATCTCGAAAACACAATAAAAACACGGTTCCTAAGAATCTCGATTTGAAAATGCAGTGAAAACATGATTCTGTTTTGGAAACATCATTTTCTATTTTGAAAATATGATATAAAACTTCTTAAGATATGTTTTATCATTTTCTTAATTTAAAAGTTTTGATTATACAATTAATGTAACTAATCTGAAGATATTATCCTTTTTCTTAAACCCTAATCAATTTAAAATAATTTTTATGTCACTTAGAATTTTAATATTTTATATAAATATGTTATTGTATTTTATATTTATATATGTTTTATTTATAAAGTGCGTTTCCAAAACGTACCATTTTCCTAAAAATGATAATATTTTTGTTTTTATGGTTTTGTACATTTTGTTTCCACATATCCATTTCCGTTTTCATGTAAGACTAAATCATAATCGTTTTGACTTTGAATTTTTGCGCGACCACTTCTCTCGCTTTTATTCTGTTTTAAATCGTATCTTACTAGCCGAGGACAGGTAGTCTAATAGTGTAGTCACTTTACAAATCCTCAAAGCACCAGATATCAAACCCCCTATCTGCAGTAGTAGGAGTGAGATTTAAAATCTAATATGCTAGTTGACAAAAAAAAAATTGTATCTTACTAAGGATTTTAAATTACTCGTATTGAAAATATTTTGGAGAGCAAAATACATTTCTTGCGGACCGATTATGTGAGCCAACAATAGTTGGTATAGTTTGATTGATGTAATTTAGAGGGACTAATATTGTAAATATTAGATAAATATTTTGTGGACTAAGTTTAAAGTAACCATAAGCTTTCTGTCCGAACCAAAACGATCGGTTCGGTTTATTCAATTTTGAAATAAACCGAAATGTATTTCGGTTCGGTTAGGTTTTGAAATTAATTTATCAATTCGGATGTTTGGCTTATTCAAATTTTTGGTTTATAATAACTGAATCGACCAAACCGATAAATGATTTTGAAATTTAATTAATTCCAATCAATAATTGAAAAGAAACTGAAATCTATACTAATAAAAGCAAGGTTTTGAGTCTCTTAAGCCATCCAACTCATCTTTTTCAAACTCCTATCTTCTTGCCACATTACTCATATTTTCTTGCCACATCAGCTTTCGTTTTAGAAACTTTTATTTTTTAATAAAAAAAACTCAAAACACAATTATTATTTACTTAATCACATTACTTAGTATAATATGGACATTCAAAGGTCTCACATCAAATTAAGTTATATTATGTTATAATCTATATAAACCAATATATTGATTAGAAGTACATAATCACATTACTTACTATAATATGGACATTCAAAGGTCTCACATCAAATTAAGTTATATTATGTTATAATCTATACTAAACCAATATATTGATTAGAAATATAATATATCGTATCGTATGGCCAAAATTGTTGCCACATCAGCTTATGTTTTAGAAATCTTTTTAAAAAAAAAACTCAAAAACAATTATTTGCTTAATCACATCACTTTCTGTAATATGAAAATTCAAAAGTCTCACATTAAATTAAGTTACATTTGAAACTTCTTTACAACTCGATTATACGTGACCGGAAACTTCCCGGTCCAGTTTGGAAACGACACAATCTCTAATTATTATAAAAGCGAAATATGTTATATAAAATATTTTATTCATTTTTATTCTATTTTATATAAAATATCTATTTTATATCTCTCTTCTCTTTCATATAGTTATATTATTCAGAATACCAATATATAAAATATTTGATATAAATACCAATATATAGAATGCCTATTTAATATATGATTCATGTGTAATATAAATGAATTTTCATGTGTCGTTTAAATTAAATAATCTTTTGGCTATGCTATTGATTAGAAGTCATATGTAATATATTGTATGTCTCTTTGCATTAGTAAATTAGTAACGGTTAGTAACACTTTCAAGAAACCCGGAGAGATCAATGTCATAGTTGATTCATATTCCCCCCTAATCACAACCAATGGACTAAATGTTAGACAATAAGTAAACGTTACATTAAATTCCCCCCCCCCCACTTTGTAATTTACTCACCACAGCCCACTATCTCACATTAAATTTATATTTTCGTATACAAATATTAGTCTTTCGCCTCAGCTTCTCAAACTATTTGAGAGATAACAAACCATCATATTAACGCCTCCATCTCCACTTACCAAAAGATGACACCACAAATTACCATCCTCTCTTCCAAATCATTCACTTTTGATATCTTTGATGTAATAGACGACAAATTTTGAAGTGAAGAGGTCATTGCACGAAACCTGCATCATTGGGAAGCTAGGAATTTCAAAAAGAGCAATATTCTAATGGACATTGAACTCCTCCTCTTGGACTCCAAGGTACATTGAAATTTATTTCTTCTAAATATTATTTGGATTTTATAGGATTTGAATAATAGATCAAACTTTTTTGATATTACTGTTAACAAAAGATAATTTTTGATGAACATATTTGAAAGTAATGTAGATCTTAATTACACATTTTATTTTAGCTAATGGAATATGAGTTAAAAATAATATGTATATATATATATATATATTGATTTGTTATTATAACTAAACAAAAATGTAAATGCATATTATTATTCTCTAACCATATAAGTGAATTACTTAAAGTATGATTTAAATATTAAGTTACAACTTCACGTAAATTTTTTCTTAAAATTTTCTTAAAAACACTTTTACATCGACATGTCATTCAATTTTTTTTTTGCTGATGCTTCAGAAAATTTTTTATATTAAAATTATTATATTATCTTTATACTGTTAAAAGAACTATGCTACAATAGATATATTATTTATTATACCAATACAAGCAAAGCAAACAAATTTATTAAAATGACATTGAAAATAGAAAACGATAGTATGATTTATTAATCAAAATCACAAACATAGAGAATTTAAAAAGAAACTAAAGAATATGAATACATGACCAATGCTCACAGCTATCTCGAATCTACAATTGCAGAATTTTCTCCATTCGCGATTCTCTAGTTCAATTGTTGAATATTGGTGGTTAAAATGCATAATTTTCCCGGAATTTCTCTATTATTTTAAATAATTAAATCATATTTAACCGGTCAAATAAATAGTTTTCTTGAAAGCGTTACTAAATGTTACTAATTTACGTTGCAGACAACCTATTTAATACTGTTTGATGTTTTACAAAAATCACATATCTATACTAATAAAAGTTAGTTATTAGTATAGACATTCAACCGTTTTACAAAGTATTTATTTTTCTTAGTCGAACTCATAAGACTTTAAAAAAACTATTAAAAATTATCAAAAGTATTTTAAATTTTTCTTAAATAATTATATATAATTATATTCGAGTTTACTTGCTAAAATATTTATATAAAGATACAAAAAGATCCAATTTTTACGAAATTTTTAATGAGAAAATAAATATGTTAAACAAAAATATATATATATACTATAAGAACCCGGCGTGTATTATCTCTAGTAAAACCAAAAAACAAATCTTCTTACCTTGACACGCCATTTGTGGTTCTACACTGAGTTAACACGTGTATACTCGGCCATTAAAGAAAAAGGCCCGACGTTTCCGCAAAATATTCTCGGACGAGAGCAACAATGTCAATCTCAATTCCCCTCAACATCACTGTACAACACTCGTCTTCTTCTCTCGTTCCTTTCTCTCTCCTTTCTCCATTTGCTTCAACAACCGTGGCCGTTCAAGGAAGTCGCCAGAGATGCTTAAGGATTGTCACTTCCTGCCTCTCCGACGTTCCGAGCTTCGTCCAGAACGGTGCCACTGACGCCGTACCTGTCATTGAGAGAAACCAGATTCGTCTTGGTCTTCCTAGCAAGGGACGCATGGCTGAAGATACGCTGGATCTTCTCAATGTGAGTTTTTTCTGGGCGTCGTTTTGGTTTCCCCAGCGATTTTGTAGGACTGTGTTGGGAAATTTCCGTGGATATTTGGAATTCTCGATCATCTGAGTTGCGGAATTTGTTCTGATTTCTTATCTAGATGATGTGACGCACAATCGTCGCCTTTTTGCACGGTCTCAATTCATACTTTTGTGTAAAATTTATTATAATTTGGTAAGATAATTGCTGGTGATTATCAAATTGTGATCGTCTTTGTGGACTGGAGAAAATATTGTAGGGAGATATACCTATGGAATCAAGGTCTACTCTTTCTTTTATGTGAGCTAATGTCTCTGCTCTGAAGCCTAGATTATGATCCTTGAACTTGCATATAGCTCCCTAGGGGATATTAGGTATATCTGTTATTAATTGCTATAGTGCTATAGTGTTGCGTCTGTCTGATGGCTCCTTGCTTAAGCTCATATTCTCTTTGTTTGCTTTCTTGGTTTATTGCGATCTCTCGTTTTGATCCTTTAATTCTCTCAACTGATTTTTCATTCTCATGTCTCTCCGCAACACACATTGATGTCCAATCTCATTGCCCCCTCTAACTCTTTTTGTTTGCTTAATTTCTCCTTTCTCATGAAGAATTGCCAATTATTTGTCAAACAAGTCAATCCACGGCAATATGTTGCTCAAATTCCTCAGGTACGCACTGGGATTATAGCAAAAGAGCATTGCTTTTTTTTTTAATTGTGTTTGTTTTGTGTGTTTTCAACTTTTAGTGTGATCTCTTTTTTTTTCTCGTCTCCAGTTACCAAATACTGAAGTTTGGTTTCAACGGCCAAAAGACATTGTTAGAAAGTTGCTCTCAGGGGATCTGGATTTAGGCATCGTTGGTCTTGACATAGTTAGTGAATTTGGTCAGGTAAATGACATCATAATATTTTATATCGATTACCAGATACATTTTGAGGTTCGAGGACATCTCAGTGTTGGTGGTTGTTAGATTGACATTTATGGTAGAGATAAAGGAACAAGTCTGATCTTGTTTCATTCTTCTGTTGACATAATGTTTGAGTTATCTTATATTATATGACTAAGACTTGTCTTTAAAGGCCTTTGCATTAAAATTTAGACATTTTGAGTTTTATTTCTAGGGAAATGAAGATCTTATCATTGTCCATGAATCTCTCAACTACGGTGACTGTCATCTCTCCCTTGCGGTATGCTCTAATTTATTGTAATTGTGGCTTATCACCACTGCAGATGAATTTTTGAGTAATCTTTTCATATGATTTCAGATTCCCAATTATGGAATATTTAAGAATATAAATTCGCTGAAGGAGCTAGCACAGATGCCTCAATGGACTGAGGAAAGACCCTTACGAGTTGCTACAGGATTCACTTATGTATGATGAGTTACATGTATAACATGTACCTTTTGATGCATTGCTGTCCTTTGATTTATTTCAAAATGGAATTTAATCGTTTTCAAATCATCGGTTTTCAGCTCGGCCCCAAATTTATGAAAGAAAACGGCATAAAGCATGTGACCTTTTCAACTGCAGATGGAGCCCTAGAGGCAGCTCCTGCGGTGAGATTTACGTTTGCTTGCATATTCCTTAGTAGTCGGCTTGTAGTGTATTGATTTCATCAATAACTATTGCCTAGTAGTATGTCCAATCAGCCTGAAATGATGGATTGTAACAATACTGAACGATATGACTATTGTGTGCAGTATTTGTTGATACAATTTTTCTTCTCAATTAGATGGGGATAGCTGATGCCATTTTAGACCTTGTGAGCAGTGGGACAACCCTTAAAGAGAACAACTTAAAAGAGATTGAAGGAGGGGTTGTGCTGGAAAGTCAGGTATGATGTGAAGATTTTTGGAATCAATTACTGTTTCTCAGTTGCCAGCCGGTGTGCCAGAGATTTTTTTTCTACTTACTATTAGGCTGCGTTAGTGGCGAGCAGAAGGGCATTGACTGGGAGAAAAGGAGCACTAGAGACAGTACATGAGATTCTCGAGAGATTGGAGGCTCATTTGAAGGCAAATGGTCAATTCAATGTATGTACATAGTAATTGAAATGGTTTTCCTCATCTCTACCATTGCTTTCTTTCATCCTATCTTTTCACTTCAGGTTGTTGCAAACATGAGAGGAACTAATGCCGAGGAAGTGGCGGAACGTGTGAATACCCAACCATCATTATCAGGATTGCAGGTATAGTTGGATAACGTTTGGGACTCTCAATACCTACTTCCAACCAAAGAATGTCATTTGTTGTTGTATTATTATGTGCAGGGACCAACGATAAGTCCAGTTTACTGTAAACGAGATGGGAAAATAGTGATTGACTACTATGCCGTAGGCATTTGTGTACCCAAAAAAGCTCTATACAAGTCTATGCAGCAACTGAGAGCGGTTAGTAATTTATCAGCCCAAACCACATGTTATTGGTCTCAAATCTGTCAGATGTTTTGTTGAGTGATATCATGAAATGTGATTGCAGGTGGGAGGAAGTGGGGTACTGGTTTCACCATTAACATACATTTTTGATGAGGAGACTCCCAGATGGAGTCAGCTTCTGAGTAATCTCCGCCTTTAATGCTGCTTCAAATTTACTGAGGCATACTTTGGTTTAGTCAAATGCATTCGCAGAAAGAATCATGAGTAAGAAGACCATTTAGTTCGAACTTTTCATTGCGTTTATCTTTTTGGGTTGTTGTTCCGTATGGATCCCTTAGAACAAAATCTCCTTTTAGACTTTTAAAGTGCATCATTAACACAAAGAACAAAGATCAAAACTTTCATATAGATTCACTACAATTAGTCACTCATAATCGTATCTCACAATTTCTAGTTCACTAGATTCATAACTCAGTATCTATGGCGGAACAAAACACCATTCTGCGATTCTTCAACTAATGAGTCCTCATGGAAATTCATATTTGACATGAGCAAGATGCAGACCAGAAGCAGGAGCCATGGGTTTGGATGCAGCCACTGATTTAGCCACCAGGATTCGTTCAACTGAAGCATATCCATAGATAGCCACAACGAAACATTTTAAACATTGTTCATTTTACTTGTAAACTTTGCTAAGAATGAGACAGAGACATACCATCCGAGACAGTCAATTCTCCAGTGCCTACGCATTTCAGTGTTCCTACAATCAGCCGAACCTGCACAACAAAAAGAGACTAGAAATCAACACACCACAAAGAGCATCACAAGTAATTATTGATATGTTTCTCTGTTGTTTTGCATACGACAATGACATACATGTTGACGACTATTATTTATATATAATATATCGATCAAGAGACCACAGTTGATACACATGATTAAGCAAGAGAGACAATGGATATAATCAAACCTGGTGGTAAAGAAAAGCACGGGAACGTGCTGTAACTACATAGCATCGGTGCTGTTTCCTCATACCAAAAGAATAATCATTTGTAGTAACACCAACAGTCTCAGTCTTGAGCTGACTGGAGCATGGGAGGGTATCTCCATTGTTATGGTGACTCCACGCCCTTTCTATGCTAGATGGAAAATACGGAGTTGATGGTACTTCAGTGACATTTAGTTCATCTAAAGTTCTCAGAGGTGACTTTGCCTACAAAACAACGATTTGTCAAAACTTATCAGGCATCCAGAAGAGCATCAGTCAACCATAAAAAAGCAACTTCCTAATAGATACAGACGACAAGCTATCTTCAGTTTCCTGCAAATCACTGAGAATGGATACATATGCATATCAAGGAACCAAGCTTAACTTGCAAAGCTACTGACTACACAAAAGGCAAAAATCTAAAAGGTTACTTTGATATGCTGTGATAGTGGGCGAGAATACTAAGACATAGAAAGAATTAAGAACAAGCAACAGCCAAAAATAGAGCAGAATTACACAAAGTGAATTCTACGCAAGATAACAGCATATTCTCGTAGAATGATCATGCATTCATTCTTGTCTATGAAGGTACAAAGAAGACGCATTGATCAAGGATTCTTTGAATGGGTGTGGGGAAGATATCCTACCATTCACTATATTTCATAGATCATAAATGATATAAAGAGGCGTTTAAACAAAAACATCATAGAAATTTGACCTGGCAACCAGATGCCCTGAAGGAGCTAAAATCATGAGATCCAACAAGGACTCTGCAAGCTTCCTGTGCACCAATCATTGACAGTGGCCGTTAGAGATCTCTTCTTTCTAGTGTGGTAAGAAATTATCTTTCGAGAGAAAACAAAAAATACAGCTCATTGTTATAATATTGATTATAGAAAAGAAAAAAGCAGATCAATACAGTAATAGGTGAACCTGCATAGAGCGAAGATTTAGCTCCTCAGGAACATGCCAGGCATGGTTTCTTTCAAGGATTGATACAGGATCCGGTCCCGATAGCAAACGGTAGAAGTACCTACAAGAGTGTCATGAAAAAGTTCACAAATGTCAATTGCAGGATGGACTCATACTTTTGCAGAATAACCTGGAACTCTAATATAAGATCAGCACATATTTGCTCTAGAACAACAGAATCTTAACTTCTCTAACGTGAAATGACAAAGGATACCTACGTGCGCTCCTGGGCCTTATATCTGGCATGATAAGTACTTGGGACACACCGAACATCAATCACCATAACATCGCCCTCATATTTCTGCATAATTACAACGTACAAATTTTAATGGAATTTTCAATAGTAGATAGGTCAATATGTAGGTAAAAGTAAGCACTTCTTAGAAAATCAGGGTAAAGATACTCTAGACATTCTTAACAATATATCCAAGAGACGTGAAGTAAATTATGTTTAATTTACTAACTAAATAGTAATTTAGTGGAGTAGCCATGAATTGAGAAGAAAACCATTGTGACAGGAATGTTTGAACAATCATCAAATACTAACCTGTAAAAAATGGTTCACAGCTTTCTGGACAACATCAGGCTCATGAGGTGGTAACTGCAAAAAAAAGGTCCAGTTAAATGCGTGTCAAAAGCATTGAGCATATAGATAACAAGTGTTTGAAAATGTACAATGTATTCATGTATAGACCAGGCAACAATTTGATCATAAGCAAGGTGGCCAGTGTGCTCCTTTCTCTTAATATTTCTTATTTACATGATCGTGACACCAATGGTTCCAATCGTAAGCCACAATACAAAAAAAAGGAGTGAGTTCAAAAGAAATACCACTTCACCGGGCTTCCTTTTACTGATCCGTTCCACATCTACATGGCAAACATTTGATAATGCATGCACTCCAGTATCCTGTAAAATACGCTATCAATGTTCAGCTATTATAAACCAATAAAATGAGTATGGTCCGTATGAATCTATAGCAACAAAAGGCAATACAAAACTAGGTGAAAAGTTCTTCAGACACAAATAAGTGTAAGATCATATATACATATATGTATGTTTTTGTTCTGGTAAAATAATTTGAGGTTATAGGTGCTCGAAAAAAAACCTAAATTCTTTAACTTGCTGAATGATAAAATGTAAAGGTCTTACCGTTCGACTTGAGCAGTGGATCTTAACCGGGTGACCAATAAATTTATGAAAAGCATTCTGCAAAACATCGCAAAGTATCAATTCACAGTTGAATCCTCCTAAAAGAAAATTGTTAGTATACAACTAAACCCAAGCTCAGCTCTTTTTCATAGGATTAGCTATGGAAAATCAATCTAACAATTTCTCGAGTTACAGGCAAATCGTCATGTTAAAATTGATTCACATTGAGAAAACATTTTTGACAGCTTAGAGAAAACCTAAATAAATCACAAACATAAACAAAAACAAAAACCTGCAATACACCAACGACAGTGCGGTGGTTAGGCTGCTGTTGAGAACCCGAAAAACGCGTTCCGATATATTCAATAGCAACCAAGTAACGCTGCATTCTAGGGTTTACAGGGTTCACGGATTGGTCTAATACGACCAATCCTTGATGCTCTTCTCCTTCTAGTTCTTCTTCTTCTTCGTCACTGAAATCTTCGATTCTCGCGATCTTTGAGAGTCTCTCGGGTGAATCCTGACTAGTTTTAGGATCGAGAGGATGCTTGAGATTATCGGACATTGTCAATCACTCGGAAGAATATTTTTATTCTCACTTTC
>JAKUCM010008807.1:0-23731 GCA_023374145.1 Lepidium sativum | reverse complement strand
CAACCACTGGAAAATGTAACAAAAAATTCCAATAAAAACAAAGCCAAGAAGATAAAAAGACGCTCTGAGTTCTGAACATGATCCTTCTTACAGGAAATTCCTTCTTGGGTGATCTCAGACATTTTGCAGACAGATGACATGATTTTCACAGTGAAGTTATCCAAGACAAGGACCTAATACACATTTACAGGTTATGGAAGCTTTCTTAAATAGCAAAAACAACATCATTGGGAGAAGAAAATTGACAAACCAAGAGAACCAGAAAACAAAAAGTAAAACAAATCTTTAGGTCAATTATAAGAAAATTGAATAGAAATTACCTTCCAAGTTAATTTCGAGCTCCCATTTTTTTCAGGCCTAAGCATTTCATACAGCAATCCTGAAACCAAATGACAAACTATTAACCTTGGAACAAATTACTGAGCTTTACATAGTTACTACAATGCTAAATTCTGTCTGAAAAGCATCTCGTTCCTAAATTATTGCTTCAAGGAAATGAGTTTCACATCTGATTCCTTGTGATCTAACTCGAAACTCATAATACCCTATATTTGCTCTTACTAATCCATCAAACCTTACAGACCCAGAAACCAGAAGCTTCGACACAAACCTTATAACAGAGGCTAATGGTCTAAACACAGAAATGATTAGAGAAAGGGTGAAAGCTGCTTACTTTCTCGGGTGATTTGCCTGAAATTCTTGTAATCTCCGCCATATGAGGACGATCCAGAGTCGGAGAACGACATGGCGTGAAATCAATATAGTCGACGAAAAGGGGGTATCGTTAATTGAAAGGAACCAGAAAAAAAAAACAATCTTAAGTCAAATCTAATACAATTCGGGATGAAAACTCGAAAACAGATGTGCGAAGAAGAATTGCGAATTTTGAAATTGGTGGATCGGAGAAATTGAGAATCTAGGGTTTACTTGGTGACGAAGACAACGTTAAAAGCTAAAAAAAGTTGGCGCTTCTAGATTATACGTTTCAGGGTCGGCTCGAGCGAGCCCATGAATATTCAAACTTTGAACGAGTTTTCTCAGACGTGTGAAGTCAAAAAAGTATAAGGACAGTTGTATAATATTTTATTATTCAGAAAATTTGAAAAAGAATCCTCAAAGTAACTAAGATTTTCAAAGTAAAGCTATTACTTCAAAGAAATTGTAAATAGTACTCTTAACTAATATAAAGTGTTTTATAGCCCCTCAAAACTTGAAAACTCACTATAATTTGGTTTGATGAAAAGTTAAACAAGACACATAATCTTTTAAAGAATAACATCAGCATTTGATTCAGGTTTTGTAACTTTCTAAGAAAATTAACTAAACTCATAATCCAATTATGAACCTACAAACATATATAAAAAATTGAAATAAAATTCAAATTTTTACCTGAATTGTGTTATATTCTTATAAATTGTGAATAATAGCCAAACCCAATAAATTTGTTCCAAAGTTTAACAAGTTTCTAAAATGGTACAAACCCTCCCTAGATTCAATCATCATCATGACATTATGTTCTCAAATAAATATGATCAAATTAACAAAGTACATTGTAATATAGTTTTAATTAAGATCATATGCACATGACTATTTCTCTAGTGGTCGGCAGTAAATCCACTTAAGACAGCTCATTTGCACAACCAGGGATCGAGTCCTCCCGTCTAAAATTTGGCTACGGGCCGGCTAGTTGTGACTTAATATAATCTGTCGTTGACAAAAAAAAAATTAAGATCATTTTTATTGTGGTAAAAAATCCACCGTAAAATTTGCTATAAACTATCTCCACAACTAATCTCAAATAGGATAACAAATAGGAGTATTTTACAGTGTTTTATTACAATCAAACACAATATCAAGTATCAACACTACTTCACGCATGCCTTACTATTACCAAACAGAAAACACAAATCTCACATCGCTACAGTCCTTTACTTAGATCGAGAGTTGTCAAATCCTTCCAGAATCAATGCACTTCTGGATACAGGAGCTTCTGAATACACTGATGGCTAAGAACCAGTTTTTATCAGGAGATATTACAGCCATTGAAATAAGAGACATGAAGAGGCACCATTACCCATATAAAGAACCAAAATGTATTCTTCTCCAGCTGGTAAAAGTCTAAAGACCATGAAAACAGCTCCCTCAAAAGCCATTGTATTCACAACTCTTAGAACATAGAAATAACTTTGGTTCATCACAACTGTACCAACACTCTTATAACTATTGCTTCCTTCTTCAGCATTGCTTTGATAAACACCACCTGGTGATTGGCTAAGAAGCCATATAAGTAGTTGTCATTATCAATGCAGCTATTACTAGAAGAGCATTACGTGTTCCATCTGACATTTGAGTCCTATATATATCGAACTGACTTTCTGAAGAAGTTCTCTTTAAAACTGATTGGTGATCTCCATACTTCTGATAATCTCTTGGACTTTGACAGAGAATTTGCCCTTTACCTCCCGATTTTCGAATGGTTTTTTCGATCTCTAGACTCCTATGATCATGTCTTTGGTCTTGCAAGATATCTAGAGCTGTTAAACCATTTTGGTTTTGGATGTTTAGGTTAACAGCTGTAGATAGTAGTAATAGCTTTATTGCCTTGAGTTTGTTCTCATATGTTGCTATATGTGCAAGGCAGTGTTACCATTTTGATCACGTCTGTTCAACACTTGCATCTCATGGTGAATCAGTATTTATATGACGCAATCTTTGAACCCATCCCACGAGTACTTCAAGCTCTTCGTATCTATCATTCAAAACAGCAATGTGTAGAGCTGTCTCACCGTTGACGTTCACATCTTTAACGCAACTAGGACAAGCCAAAAAAAAACTGTCATAAGATCAGTTTCTCCTCTTCTTACTAACATATGAAATGGCGTTGTACCTGTTATCAAAATCAAACATAACCTCTCACACATCACACCAATGAAAAAACCATCAAATTATTCTAAGGTATTAAGAATTATGGATTTCCAACTCAAAATCAATTAATTATATTAAATTAGAATAATTATAACTTCTAATGTGAGATATGTATCACATACTAACATATCTCTTAAGATGTGGGACGGAAATGGTCTAATCATCTCGAAAATAACAAGACATATTTAGAGAGTTGTGTTACACCACGTGTTGGTTTTGGCACTCAAAGCCTCAAGAAGAGTTGCAGAAACATTGAGAAACCCGAGAGAAGAATTGAAGAGAATTAGAGTGAAAGAGAGTTTATTCCTCATTGGTTTTCATGGTGATACAATAGGAGCCTTTTATACACAGAAAAAGAGGAGAAAAAGGCTTAGAGAAGACTCTAGAATCTTTTTGAATACAAGAGGAAAGGAGGAGGAAGAGAGGAGAAATGGAGGCTTAACTTGGAAGCTCATGAACGATCACCAACCTTCGGAGCCAAAAACCACATGGGAGAAAAGACTTGGAAGGGAAAAAGAGTATGACCATTCATGAGGAGAAAGACCTTTGATCATGGTTGATCAAGACTCACACGTCCTAGTTTGCCATAGATATATTGACAAACCTTCGTACTTGCGGCCTTGGTAAAGATGTCCGCCAATTGGTCTTTACTTGCTGTGAAACACGGAACCACAATGCCTTCTTTAATCCGTTCTCGAACCTTGTGACAGTCCACTTCCACATGTTTGGTCCTCTCATGAAACACTGGGTTGGATGCTATGTGTATTGCTGCTTGGTTATCACAATGCATGATAATCGGCTCATTAGTGTCTTGGCCCAAGTCTCGAAGAAGCGCCTTTAGCCATACAAGCTCGTCTGTGAGTCTTCGCATGGCTCTATATTCAGCTTCAGCACTCGAACATGCAACCACCTTCTGCTTCTTAGTCTTCCATGTTACCAAGTTGCCTCCAATGAAGGTACAATACCCGGTCATTGACCTCCTATCACTCCTATCTCCGGCCCAGTGAGCATCACAATATCCGGAAATGGTTGAGCTCTCATTTTTACCCATCCATACCCCTTGACCCGAGCTGCCCTTGAGATACTTGAGGATCCGCTCTATCATGGTTCAATGATGCTTTGTTGGAGCTTGCATGAACTGGCTCACCTGATTCACGACAAAGAAAAGGTCGGGTCGAGATATGGTTAAATAAATAAGCTTACCGACCATTCTTCGGTATTTGGTAACATCCCCGAATGGCTCATCGTCGGTGCAGTCGTGCTCTCCATTTCAAATAACCTTGTAACCTTCCATAAGTGGCATCTTGGCCGCCTTACAATATGCCATACCTGCCTCATGAAGCAAATCAAGAGTGTATTTCTTTTGAGAGAGAAAAATGTCTTCCGAAGAGCGGCCGATTTCAATCCCTAGAAAATACCAGAGCTCTCCTAAATCTTTGATATCAAAGATAATGTGAAGATAGGATTTAGTGTCAGCAATACCTGCCTTATCATCGCTGGAGATGATAAGGTCATCAACGTAAATCAAGACGATGACAATTCCGGTCGGGCAGCAGACTGAGAACAAAATATGGTCGGCCTCGGATTTGCGGAATCTATTGTCGCGGAGTGTGTGGCTGAGCTTATGGTACCAAGCGCGGGGGGATTGTTTCAACCTATAGATGGCGATCCGAAGGCGCAAAACCTTCCCGGAAGCAATGCGGGTTTCTAACTCGGGGGGTGGAGTCATGTAGACCTCCTCAGCAAGTTCACCTTGAAGGAATGTATTCTTGACATCCATCTGCCAAAGATCCCAAGAGAGGTTAGTGGCCCAGGAAAGCACAACTCGTACCGTGTGAAGTTTGGCAACCAGGGCGAAGGTGTCGCCGTAGTCGAGACCGTAGGTTTGCCCCGAGCCACCAAACGCGCCTTGTACCTATCAATGTCTCCATTGCTCTTGTATTTGATAGTGAAGACCCATTTAGAAGTGATAACCTTTTTCCCGACGGAAGGTCCATGACGTCCCACGTGTGGTTCCGAGTCATGGGGCGGGATTCTTCCATAATCGCATCCATCCAATTCAACCTTGCCAAGGAAAGCATAAAACTCGGAAGGTAAAAGGTTAGGTGAAAATACCGACCGAAGTGGATGAGCCATTACATGGGCAGTATAGTAGTCCCGAGGGTACTTCCAGGTGGACGGGTCCTTCCGCACCTGTGTGCTGTGACGAAGAGACGGAGCGGTCGGAAGGTCCGAGCGAGACCCGGTCGAGGTGGGAAGAGCGGGTCGGGACATGATTGGTGCACCTGGCTGGTCATGTGCGTCCCGAGTCAAGGCACCTGCGTCGGGCAGAGCGCGTGTATCCTCCTGCCCGGATCGTGCGTCCCTCGTCAAGCCGCGGGCTTCCTCAGGTGAGTTGTCAGCACCTTCCAGCGGGTCGTCAACTCCTTCCGTCGAGCCGCCAACTCCCCCATTCGGACTTCCCGCATCCCGATCCGGAGTGCCTGCACCCTCAGCTGTCCCTGAGTGGTTCCGTTGTGTAGGACACCCAAGATGATTGAGGATGAACCGGAGAATGGACGCCCGATCTAAATTAGGGTCGGCTAAGTCCTGGAGATCCTCCCAATTCTTTCCCTCATAGTAACCTCGATCCTCAAGGAATTTGACGTCCCGTGACACGTACACTCTTTGGTTTTCCAGGTCATAACACTTGTAGCCTTTTTGAGTGGATGAATAGGCTATGAACATACACTTCTTGCTCTTGGCGTCAAGTTTGTTCCTAAGCTCTCCGAGAACTAAAGCAAAACAAACACACCCAAAAACCCGTAAGTGTTATAAGGGAGGTGGAGTCTTGTTTAGTACCTTGTATGGGGATTCATCCTTAAGGACTTTTGTCGGTGTCCGATTGATCAAGTAGCAGGCCGTCATAACCGCATCTCCCCAAAACTTCTTCGGAACGTGCATCTGAAACATGATAGACCGAGAAACCTCCATCCAGTGGCGGTTTTTTCTTTCAGCCACACCATTTTGTTGTGGATTGTAAGGGCAACTCGTTTGATGTAATATACCGTGTCTAGTGAGATGTTCTTGAAATGATTGGCTCATATATTCTCCGCCATTATCCGCTCTAAGTACCTTCAATTTTGAGTTAAAATGATTAGCAACGTAAGCCTCAAAATTTTTAAATGCATCGAACACTTTATCTTTTGATGGAAGGAGAGTTATCCAAGTGTATTTTGACTTTTCATCTATGAAAGTGACAAAATATCTATGATTATCCCTAGAGGGACATGGAGATGTCCAAATGTCGGAATGCACAAGATCAAAACACCTTTCATAAATTGTAGAAGATAATGGATAAATAGCCTTGCAATGTTTGCCTAAAATGCAAGCTTCACAATTAAAATTATCAAAAGAAGTGTTAGGCAACATGAGAGTCAAAGCACGGAAATGAGGGTGGCCAGCCCTTGCATGCCAAATCGAGTTACTAAGGCTTCCAACAGCCGAACTAGATAAAGCCGAACTAACACAATGTAAATGAGACAAAAGCTTGGGATCTTCTAGAACATATAGCCCATTTTGCACTCGTCCTTGTCCAATCTCCTTTCCGATCTTAATATCCTGAAAAATCACATTGTTAGGTCCGAATATAACATGACAATTGAGATCCAAAACAGCCTTTCTAACCGACACAAGGTTGGAAGTAAATTTCGGCATATAAAAAGCTTTTATCTTTTTGTCGAAGAGACCAAGATTTCCTACTCCACTAACTGATATTCTACATTAGCTATCACCACATTCCCTACAGCCGGTTCTATATTGCTAACCAAGCTCTTATCACTAATTATGTGATGAGAGGCCCCAAAATCCATAATAATAGGCTTCAAGAGGTTGTGAGAGTAGAGACAAATACCAGAATCCTTTAAGGATTTAAGAGAGTGGATAAGAGCATCAATGTCGGATATCTTGAAGGCACTTCCTTGGAGTGAAGAAGACGCTGTGGAGGGGTAGTCATGATCCTTTGGAGTATTTTGAACCGAGCTCAAATTGTGTCCGCAATCCCCGGCGGATTCATGAGATAGATTTGCCTAAGAGTCCTTGAACTTCATCGATTTGAGGTGAGGATGAAAGAGCCAACATTTGTCCTTAGTGTGTCCTTTTTCTTATAATGTTTGCACACAAGCCGTTTCCTTTCTTCCATCCTTCCTTGCACCTTGATAGCCGTGATGAGTTCCGAGTTATTTTTCCCTCCAAACAAGTCTATGGTGCCTTGTTCCTTTTGAACTAGAGAGCACACATCTTCGAGGCTTGGAAGAGAGTTGTTTGTGGCTGCCGTTCTTAGGATATGCTTGAATAGATCCGTTTAATTCGAATGAAGATTCATCAAGAGACCAAAGACCTTGTCTTCCTTATTCCTTTGTCTCACCACCTTTGGATCGATTGAGAAGGGCCTAAGCATGTCTAATTCGGCCCACAAGGATCTAAATTTTCCGAAATAATCCGTGAAACCCAAATCCTCTTGAAGGAGACTAGCTAAGGCTTTCTTTACTTCAAACATACGACTGAGATTAGAGACATTACCATACACTTTTTCGAGGGTATCCCATAGCTCCTTAGCGGTCCTCACAATAATAGTAGGCTTCAAGGATCGGCGGGTCTAAGGAGTTTTGGATGATACACTTAACTATTTGATCCACTTGGAACCATTCATAATCTTTATCAAGTGCATCTTCATCATCCTCAGTCGAGTTATAGACCTTTTGAGGCTTAGTCTTCACCACATGGCTCCAATACCCTCGGCGAGTGCATATCGCGGTTTTGATTGTCCGAGCCCACATGAGGTAGTTCACTCCTTTAAGGGTAATAGGAGCAAGAGGAGTCTTGATTGTTTCCATTTGAAGCTTTCAGATCAGAAAGTTCAGATCTTGGCAAGATGCAACCTTTGCTTGAGAAACTACCGAGAAAGTTTGAACCTTTCTTGATACCAAAGCACACTACCACCAGGATTTTGACACAAGGTGGAGACTTTATGCGGAACAAGAAGAGGAGAGCTTGGAGAGTTTGAGAGATTTGAAGCTACCGGTTTTGAGAGACCGGAGAGGAGAAGGTAGGATTTCTCCTTTTTTGTCCCGAGAGCGACTCGCCGGGAAGAATGCACCCAACCCGACAAATGGGTGAGCAATTTGGCAAGACTTTGAACGATTTAAATGAGATGAGAGAATGGAAAATACCAAGAATCTACTGCTCTGATACCATGTTGGTTTTGGCATTCAAAGCCTCAAGAAGAGTTGCGGAAACATTGAGAAACCCGAGAGAAGAATTGAAGAGAATTAGAGTGAAAGAGAGTTTATTTCTCATTGGTTTTCATGGTGATACAATATGAGCCTTTTATACAGAGAAAAAGAGGAGAAGAAGGTTTAGAGAAGACTCTAGAATCTTTTTGAATACAAGACGAAGAAATGGTCCCCCCCTTTCAACGGTCATTTTGACCAAAGGTTTGGGACCACTCGGCATTTGTCTTATTCACCAACGGTCATCATCTCACTTCCTCTCCAACGGTCCTCTAAAGTCTTCACGCCTCTTCCTTGTTCTCCAAGTCACGATTTCACCATCTTGTATCTCAAGGAACTCATGAATCAATACCACGTAGTATCCAACTATTAAAAAATATATATCCTATGCCTTTTAAACCCGACTTTGGATGGAATGATTCATAGAACTTATATATTAAATTAGAATTTATTTTGATTTTCGATGTGATAGACTCATCACAATTTAACACGACCTTTTCATGTAAATAAGGAAAATGTTAGGATCAAGTTTGAGTAAACTGAGAGATAACTGTGTTTGGCCTTCCTCTATAGAAACGTGCAATGGACTTAACCCATATTCATTAAGTTTTCTAGCAAATGATGGTGTTCGAGATTCATCATTTCCTTAGCAAAAGCAAGCTTTCCATAAGCACAAGCTTCATGAAGAGAAGTGTTTATGAAAGGTACACCATCAATGGTCTCAAGAATACACGGATCCTCCTGGATTAGAACATACAAGTCCTCAATGCTTCCAATTTGAGCGGATGTGATCAATCTTGGATCCATTTGACAAAAATGTGAATAACTATGTTTGCTCGATTGAAAAACTTACATTACTTGTCTAATATAAAGATCCATTGAACTTGACCCATAATTATTAGTTATATGATATATGAACTTGACTTATCATTAGTTTTTTTTGTTGGTACAAAATTATAATTAGTCGGTCTAATATTAAAGTTTATACATAATATAAGTAATATAATTTAATTTTTAGTTGTTTAAATATGTATGCTTTAATAAATTTATTATTTGTCGTTAAGTAAACATCAAATGCGATTTACCATTAGTTTATACCATTAGTTTAAAGTAAAAGAATTGAGAAAATGACTCAATCAGTGATTTCCATAATATTTAACTAATCCAACTAAAAATATTGGTATTTTTATAATCTAAACCAACATTAAAATGGCAAATGACATTTAGTTTAGTGGTAGGCGGTAAGTTCACTTAAGCCAGTATAATTTGGGATCGAGTCCTCCCACCTACATTATGTAGGAATTTGGCTATTGGAGCCGGTCAGTTGTGGCAAAAAATAATTTGCCATTGACAAAAAAAAAACCAACGTTAAAATTAAAAACTCGTAATAAACGGGAAATAACAAATCAAAATAATTTGTTCAGACCATCTCCATTGGTAAAATACTATATGGGTTTCTTAAAACAAATATATATTAATATTTTATTCATTTGATTCTGGTAATTAGATTTTGTTTTATTTTTAAAAAGTTTGACCAATTAAAATATGATATATGTCACAAAAGACTGTTAAAGAGTCTCTACAATCTCTCAAATAAGAACTCTTTCACTTCTCTCGTCTCATTTTAATTTTTTTCTTTTTTGTATTGTTTAGAACCCATTAAAGAAACCATCATTGCCCATCTGAGAAAAAATCTTTCGTGGCTGGTTCAGTAATTTCATCGAACATTTCTAGACATCCGCGTAACTTCCGTACATCCGCGACACGTGTCAGAAATTAGAGATTGTTCCATTGCAACGTGGATCTCACGTGGCTTTGTTCCAGAGCTTCCTCCAAGGCAAGTCGTTTAACTAACAAAAACGAAGAACAATACTAACAGAGCCTTCACAAGAAATGCTTCGATTCAATTTCCGTCGTGTAATCTCCAAATCTACCGGGATATGTCACCGGAAGATACATAGTGGTCTCGAAGATGCCGGTCCGATGGCATCTCGGCTTAATTCCCGTTCCGTTGTCCGGTTTAGCGGACCGGATACGGTTAAATTTCTTCAAGGTTTGTTAACCAACGATGTACGGAGATTTGGTGAATCGTCCGGCGAAAAAAGCCCGGCGGTTCCTACACCGAATATGCCTTCCGTTTCGACACCGCCTATGTACGCGGCGTTGTTAACTCCTCAAGGAAGGTTTCTGTACGATTTTTTCTTGTATAGCCCTTCGCGACCCGAGGAAAAGCTCAATCGGACTGGTTCAGGACCCGGATCGGATTCGGGTCATGATGGGTCGATTGAGTTGTTTGCAGATGTTGATGCCTCTGTCCTCGATGAATTGCTGGAAACACTCAAAAAGTAAGCTTTTTTTATTCCTCTCATATTTTTAACATAAATTGGGTCTCTTTGGACCTCAGTCTTAGCAATGTCTTGGAGATTGGGGTATTGACTTGTAGATGATTATAAGATAATGATACGATTACATTTAGATGTCATCTCTATTGATTTCGTTGCAATGTGTAAAATGCCAACATTTGTAGAAATAGGAACCACTTTCATGTTAACATTAGTTCTAATTTGGTTGTTCTGAATGTTCATAGATATCGCTTGAGGTCCAAAGTGGATATTGAAAACGTTGCAGAGGAATTTTCGTGTTGGCAACGTTACGGTAGGGGTCTTTCTGGATCTTCATCTGTGGGTTGGGGAGGTGCAGTTGATCGTGCTGGTGAATCTACAGCTAGTGGTAATAAGTATGGATGGCAATGGAACGAGGACCCGAGGTTGGATTGTCTCGGTTACAGAAGCATCTTTCCTTCGGATACAACCCGTGAGTATCTTAACCAAATGGAAGCTTTTTTTTCTCGAGTTTGTTTACCACAAAAGCTTACGAATTTGCGGCTTTGCTTTGTTTGTTTCACAGCTCCTTTAGTTGAGGCAGATAACTCTCTCTCTCTCTCCTCTCTCAACAACAACAACGGAGGAGGAGGAAAGAGAGAGAATCTCTCTCTTTTCCTCCCTCCTCCGATCTTGTTCTTTTCTTTTAACTCATTGATCACTCTGTTGCTCTGTGTATTTATAATATGTTCTGTGGCTTCCACAGGCGAAGCAATTCCGCTTGAATATAATTTTGTTGGTCTTAACGCAATAAGCTTTGACAAAGGCTGCTATGTTGGTCAAGAGCTTATAGCCCGTACGCACCACCGAGGTGTAATCCGCAAACGGTTAATCCCATTACGATTCACCGATAGCAATGGAAAAGGTAGATTGCATTTACATCTTGTGATTAGGATAATCAACTTCCCGGTTATAACTGATGGTGTTATGCAGAGTTAAATCAGAAAGTTGCAGCTGGAGCGGAAGTGGTTGAGTCAGGAATGGGCAAGAAAGTGGGAACGGTCTCAACAGCTTTAGGTAGCCGAGGGATGGGAGTTATGAGGATAGAGGAAGCCTTAAAACCATCTGCTGAATTAACAATAAATAATTCAAAGGACGTGAAAGTTGAGGCAATCAGACCAACTTGGTGGCCAGCTGAGTGGTTCGAACAAAATCAATCAGGAGCTGCCTCTGCGTAGTAAAGATTTTGAAGGTAAAGCTCTTGTGGTGTTTGACTTGATAGAATTGAGGATTTAATGATCTTGTGAGTAACATGTGAAAGAGTGTATTAGACTTCTAGATTTTTCATGTGTAGCTACGGTAACAAGTTTATTGCTCCGTCGGTTTAGTTTTTGCAGCTTTTGAGAATAAAGTTGAGTACTTTCCGGCGAGGAAATCTTGGATCCGGAAGCTGTCTTTTTTATGTTAATGGCGGCAACAAGTTCGTAGCTTTGTATTCCACTGTTTAGCTAATAAAGGTTGAAACTTTCCGGCGAGTAATTTCGTACCAAATGCTACCAAATTTGATGTGTACTCTTCTTGTCAAGTTCCAATTGAAAGTAAAATGCAAAAGCACGTCTTTTTTTTTTTGGTTCCAAATTTAACTTTACCAATTTCACAGGATCAAAAATTAAAAGAAAATCAATCAAATTGAAGGACTGGTTTGGTCTGGTATGATTTTAAATAAGCTTTCAATTATGGTAATGTATCGGTTTTACTGCTTCGTCAATTCTTGTGGCATTAATGTAATTTTCTCGAGAATAGAAAACAGAGACGTCGTTTATTTACAGAGTCGTCTTTAGCTTTAACAGAAACGGAATCATCCGTACTTTCGTTTGATTACTCATAACGCCGTCATGATTGTACATTTAAAGACTTGTCAAATGCGTTCTAGCAACGAGAGAGCATTGCAGAAGCTTTCGTTTAGGGTTTTTCTGTGTACATAAGGTGTTCGACGAATTGAGTGTGAGACAGGAAAAGTATCTCGTTTGCTATCAGAGCTTCGGTTAGGGAGAGGTGATTACAGTTTATGGAAGTTCAAGATCCATTCTCGTTTAGGGCTTCTCGGTTTGATAGAAGGTTTAAAGATTGAGGAGCAGGATGGAAACAAATGTGTTGAGATAGCTGAAAATGAAAAACTTTCTGCAACATTTGAGTCCAGATTTAGAAGAGAAGAAAAAAAAGGCAAGTATCTGAGAAAGATTATGAAGGAGGAAACAGCTTCTGGTATGTTAAGAGTTCTAGAAGAACTCTTTACGGCTACTTCTTTAGCAAAGAGGCTTTACGTAAAGAAAAGTTGAATAGTTTTAGGATGAACCAAGAGCAGTGTATTATGGAAAACATTGATGAGTTTTGGAGTTTGATCCGTCAACTAGGCAATGAAAGTCTCTGTATCTGATGAAAGTCAAGCTACGTTGTTGTTGAAATCTATTCCGAAGCAAGAAGCAATATGATGAGTTTATAGACGTACTTATGTATGGTAGAACAAGCATAACACTGGAGGAAGTTTGTCGTGCTGTATTGTGCAAAGAGTTGGAATTAGGTGAAGCTTGCGGTGAATATAATATGGAGTATAGAGAGAGGCCAAAAGCAAAGATTGGAGTAGAAAAGTTTGATGGTAAAGGTGATTATACTTTATGGAAGACGAAGATGCTTGCTCATTTTGAGATTCTTGGTTTAATGGAAGCTTTAAAGATTGAAGAGGAGGATGGAAACAGATCTATTGGAACAGGTGAAGTTAAGGGACATTCTGCAATTTTGAGTCTAGATCTAGAAGAGAAGAAGAGAAAGGCAAGAGGCATGATTATCGATAATTTAGAAGATCAGGAACTTCGAAGGAAAATTATGGAGGACACAGCTGCTGGTATGTTTCAAGTTTTCGACAAACTTTGTTCGACTAACAGGATTGATTTACAACTTAAGCTGTGTCAGTTTAGGATGGACGAAAGCCAGTCCATTGAGGCAAATATCGATGAGTTTCTGAGACTACTTGATGATCTAAGTAATGCTAAAGTCTCAATGTCTGATGAAGTCCAAGCTATATACGTTTGTTGATCTCTTTACCAAAACGATTTGATCATCTTAGAGATGTGCTATCGTATAGTAGAACAAGTCTTACACTAGAAGATGTCATTTACTCTGTACTATCGAAAGAGTTGGCATTTGGTTCAGCTTACAGAGGATTTAAAGACAATGCAGAAGGATTTCATGTGAGAGGCAGGTCTGTTGGAAGAGATCAAGATGCTGGTAACAACAAGTGTAGAGATGGACGTTACAAAAACCAGTGTCTGTCTAAGGGCCTTTGAGAAACCGTAAGGAACATACTTAGTGAAGAAGGAGAAGCATCTGTTACAATATGGAGTTACTGCTCGAACTGATGCGTTGATGGATTCTGAGGTGAATATAGGAGAACATATCAGTTGATGATTTTTATAAGGTTTTTAGAATCTATAGATTCCATTGTTTTTGGTTCACTGCTTGTTATATTCTCAATTGTTTCGTTTAAGACTTTTAAGCATTGCTAGATTGATATAGAACCCTAAGAAAACACAGAATCACATTCAGTTTCTTGCACTAGGAACAGAGCACAATGTTAGAACTTATAACCTAGTAACTAAATTACATATAATTTAATTAAGAACAAAGCGTGTAACCCAAGATTTACAAATAGGTAGATAAAACCCTAATTTCAAATCCTTTGTTCCAACATCTCATCGATCGTAGAGCACAGTTCGACACAACGGGCAGGAGTTTTTGCGGTAGAGCCACTTCAAAACGCAGTGATTATGGAAGACATGAAAACATGTCAAACGTGTGATGACTCCTACAGGTTTCGAACCGGAGAGATCCTCAAGACAGATCGAACACGACTCTGTATCCATCTTCAAATCCTCTGGTTTTATCTTCCCTAATAGAACCATCCTCAGTACCAATTCCCTCAGTAATTGCTCAGCGTTTGATGGATCAGAAGGATCGAACATGATTAAAGATGATCAAGAAAGCCGCTTCAAGATAAGCCTTGTTCGAACCGCAAAGAGGAAATCCAAAAAAGAATCACACAAAGAAGAGAAATCGTAAATCCTGATGAAAGCAAATTGAGAGAGTGAGAGAGAGAGTTATGAAGCTTAGGGTTACGTATTGAGAGTTATGAAGTTTCCTTTTATTGGTTACCACATTTTTTCCTTTTTCTTGTAAACATTTTTTTTTTCTGTTTTACTTTTTAATTCTATGAATAATTAGAGCCAATGGGTTTTTTATATATGTTGAGATGTGAAAATTATATATTAACAAAAGAGAATTTATACACAAACGGATAGGGAACATTCTGAATAAAAATAGAGCCAATGTTTGATGGATATCAAATTCTTTCTTTTGAATGATCTTTTAATTACAAATGGATCTAAGATAAATTTTAAAATACAATCATAGTATAAGTTTGTTTCATAGACTTTTTGAAAAAAAAAAAAAAAATGTATCTATAAATATTGTTCCGAAGAAGAAAAGCGCGGGTACAAAACTAATTTAATATAATACGGAAGAAAAATGTAATTTAATACTTTATAGTTTGGAGATCAGTCAGTTAAATTTACCTATATGTAAACAGATCAAGTAAATGAAAATCAAAAGAAAATATAGAATTTCTTTTGAGTATTTTTTGTGAAATATGTTAGGATTATTAACCTAAATTGTTATCAAACATATGAAAAGATGTTGATGAGTCATGAGGATCATTATAGTTGACGATGGGTGACGGCGTCAGCATTGACAGGCAGTTGATAGCTTTGTATCGGAAACTCTGTTATCTCGCCGTTAAATATTTCTATCGAAAATTAGAAAAATAATTGCGCAGTTGTTCGAGAGAGAGCAAAATCAGTTTATCGATTCGAGTCTCTCGGATGTGGAAAATCTCCGATCGGCCATGAAAGGCGTCTCCTCGGCGCCCGGAGATTACGTTTATTTCAAATCTCAGGTTCCTCTTCACAAGATTCCCGTAAGTTTTTTCTTCTTCTGCTTTCTCCTCTCTCTTTGACTTCTGTGAACTCGATTCTGCGTTCATTTCCGCCATCTGATTAGGTTAATTTCAAGCTCTTGAGGTTTTGAAAAATGTGCTAATTTTGGATTAAACTCTTATGGGTTTTGATCGTTTGAGGTTAATTTGTGGATAATTCTCTATTTCAGTAGGTTGATCGTTTCTCTTTGTAAAATATGGGTTTATGCAGCGGAATTTCACACGATTTTGTTTTAGATTTTTTACTTAGGATTTTGATTAAACCCTTTTCTTAGGTTTATGAATGGATCTGGCTGCCATTTCTGGTATTACTTAAGTTAATAAGCCAAAGTATGTTAGTACTATTCAAATTTGGTTTATTTTCTAAGAGCAAGTACTTGTGCTAGTTTACACTTAAGTGATAGTTGCTACCAATTTTGATCTCTTAACTTCTGAAGATTGTATTGGAGCTGCCTTTGATTAAATTTTTTATTAGCCTGTGACACACTAAGTATATTGTTTAGATTATCTTCTTTTGCTTATGCTTTAGAGTTACTAATCACTCTCATTGTGTAAAGTAAGGAAAGGTTTTTGCAATTCTTGCTCTATTTAATAGGTTAAGATTATTGTTTTCGGTAAGCAGCTACTGCATTACTCTATAAATTGTGTCGTTTAATCAGATTCTGCTACTTCTAGTTGGGACAATTGAAATTTATTAAGCTATGTACATCTATTTTCTTCTGTTTCAATCATCAGAATGAGAGAATTCATTATTTATATATATTTGGTTACCATCTTATATCTAGCCTTATTTGCATCTTAACTGCAGATTGGGACAAAGCAATGGCGCTACTATGACTTTGGTCCAAAGACTGTTCCTCCGCTCATATGCATTCCTGGAATCGCTGGAACTGCAGATGTTTACTACAAACAGATTATGTCACTGTCTGTGAAGGTATCTCAATACGTAGTATTTAAAAGTACATGGGCAAAGAGACTTTTCTCTTATAACATGTACCTCTAAACACTCATTAGGCTACGGTAACTAAGATGCACTTGCATTTCTGTCTTCTGTGAGAATCACATATCTTCGAAAATTTTGAACTTGTCTTCTTCAATGTTGCTGCATTTCTAGGGTTATCGGGTCATTTCAGTTGACATTCCTCGGGTTTGGAATTATCATGAGTGGATTCAAGCTTTTGAGAAATTCTTGGACACCGTTGATGTTCATCACGTAAGATCTCTTTAAGTTATATATCATCTATGTCTCTAATTTGTTTTACTGGTGCAGAAAGATTTATGCATTTGAAGTGATTGTACTTGACCATTGTTAAAAGGTGCATCTGTATGGCACCTCCCTTGGAGGCTTCTTAGCACAGCTCTTTGCTCATTACCGTCCAAGGCGGGTTAAATCATTAGTTCTGTCAAATACGTATTTGGATACTCGCACTTTTGCTGCTGCAATGCCATGGGCTCCTTTGTAAGTCCAGAGTATATGATTGTTTTATCTTTTTTCTTTTCTTTTTATTATGCCTAAGGTTTTATATTGACTCTCAAAGCTTTTTGGGTTGCACTGTGCAGTGTTAGTTGGACTCCTTCTTTTTTGCTGAAACGATACGTCTTAACAGGAATACGTGACGGGCCTCACGAACCCTTTATCGCTGACTCTGTCGACTTTGCTGTTTCTCAGGTGGCTTCTCGATTATTTTCTTGAATGAATTTATATAGAATGTGAAATTGGATGTTTAGATGCACTTACCATCACAGCTCCTTTGTTTTGCTCTGATTTAGGTTGAAACATTGTCAAAAGATGATTTGGCTTCCCGGTTAACTTTAACAGTGGACGAGGCTTCCGTGGGATCTCTGCTACTCTCTGGTTCGTCCATCACTATAATGGATGTAGGTTTCGGCCAACTATATCTTGGACTTTTTGTAATACCAATGCAAGTTATAGTTTTCGCTGTCTAATGATGCTGTATGTCTTCTAAATCAGACGAATGATTACTGTGCAATACCACAGCATCTTAAAGATGAACTTACAGAGAGGTATCCAGAAGCGAGGAGAGCTTCTTTAAAGACCGGAGGAGATTTCCCATTCCTATCACGACCCGACGAAGTCAACTTGCATCTACAGGTATATATATACTCAATTCCTACAGCCCAATATATATATACTCAGGATATACTGCCCCCAGTATTTATACTTATTAGGTTTTTTTTCTCAAGAAATTGTGATCTTCTAAAAGAAATTTCAAACTTCTCTATCTATGGTTTTATACCGCTGAAGGGATCAAACTGGTTTTATTGCTTTGTAAAGGAACATCTTGTTGCTGCATCAAACATTATATTCATACGATGAGTCTCACTCTATGTGTGTAGCTGCACCTAAGGCGCGTAGGAGTAGAACCAAGACCTGAAGTGGTTAAAACCATTCCAAAAGACGGAACAGATGGTACAGACAGTAACAGCCAGAGCAAAAGGAAGACTGATGAGAAGGACAACAGTAGCAATAAAATGCCTCAAGACTCTGCAAGCTCATTTTCAGATCAATCACCGACATTTCCAGAAAGCTCAGGGAGCTCTAGTGATCCGCCTTTACCTACAGACACCATTCAGCTACAAAGTTCATCTATAGAGAACCTCAAATTACTGCAACTCACTGGTGAAGTTTATCAGTCTTGTGTGCTTTTCACATTGTGTTACTGTACATTGGTTATGGTTCACGGTGGTTTCATCTCCAGACAATCAGTGTAGTGTTGTTATTTATCTTCTATTACCTCTTTTGCTGTTGAAATCTTTTTTACTTTTGGGTTTTGATTTCTCTTGATTTGCATGTAAGTTGACAGACAAAGCAAGAGTTCTTTGTATGTTTCAATTTATTACACTTTTGGGAGTAAAAATTTGGTTGGCTTTGGATTAAACCAATGTGCTTTTTAATATATTCGCATTTTACCTCCTTACCACTTATTTATTTTCTTGTTTGATCTAGAAGCATTTTAACTTAGCTTAATTCAGTAGAAAATTAATGTTTTTTTCTATAAACAGCAGTGATTTTGTTCTTATTAAAGTTGAGGGGAAAATTGTAAACTTTACAAAATTTAGGGCTGTTAGTATAATTTTGTAATTTAAATTTATTTCGTCTTTCGAACAAGCTACAGATACTGAAGTAACTGAACACTGGACATGTGAATCAGTCATCGAACTCTAGTTTGGGAGTTTGGACCGAATTATACCAGTTGGATTCGGGTCGGGTACAATAACTGGATTTTCGAAGCTTCTCTATCTCCTCCGTCTATATGAAGATTCCGACGATTTTTCCAAAATTCGTCCTGAGAATTTTGAAACCTAAAACCCAAATCACATCTCTCGATTCAAACAGAGGTTTTGGCACACTAAACCCTAAACCCAAAATCCGAGTGGCGGTTTTCTGGGATCTAGACAATAAACCACCTGCTTCTTTTCCGCCTTACGATGCAGCGGTGAAGCTCCGAACCGCCGCGTCGTCTTTCGGATTTGTCAAGCTGATGGTTGCATATGCGAACCGTCACGCCTTCAGCTACGTTCCTTTAGAAGTTAGAGAACAGAGGAAAGATAGGAAATTGCTGAATCAATTGGAGAACAAGGGTTTAGTTAAACCACCGGAACCTTACTTCTGCGGCGTTTGCGACCGTAGATTCTACACGAACGAAAAGCTAATCAATCATTTCCGGCAGATTCACGAGACGGAGAATCAGAAACGTATGAGACAGATTGAATCTTCGAAAGGACATCAAAGAGTGAGACTTGTTGCGAAGTATTCGATGAAGATAGAGAAGTACAAAAGAGCAGCGAGAAACCTTTTGACACCGAAAGAAGGTTATGGATTAGCTGAAGAGCTTAAACGAGCTGGATTTTGGGTGAAAATGGTGAGTGATAAGCCAGAAGCTGCAGATAAAGCATTGAAAGAACATATGGTTGATGTGATGGATAAAAGAGAAGTGGAATGTGTGGTTCTTGTGTCTGATGATTCTGGTTTTGCAGAGATCTTATGGGAAGCAAAGGAGAGGTGTTTAAGGACAGTTGTGATTGGGGATTTGAATGAAGGGGCGTTGAAGAGAGTAGCTGATGTTGCGTATTCATGGAAGGAAGTGGTGATGGGGAAAGCGAAGAAGGAAGTTGAGAAAGTTGTGGGGAAATGGAAAGATAGAGATGTGTTGAAGAAGTTGGAATGGACTTATGATCCTGCTTTAGAGAAAGAGAAAGGTTCTTGTGGCATTTGGGATTACGAATTTCATGATGATGATGATGATGAGATTGAGAATGGAACAGAAGTTGAATCGCTGGAGATTGGAGATGGTAGTGATTGGTGGAAGATAGATGATGAAGCTAGTGTTGGATCTTCAAGACCTTGTCGATAACATTATAACATTGTCAGGATTGAGAAGAAACAAAATTTAATAGAAACTATGAACAGATTTTAAAGCAATTTCAACATTCTTTTTTTCTTGTTCTCTATAGTTGTGCAATGATTTGTTTTGTTTGGTTGGTTAATCAAGTGTTTAAAGCCATGTAACATTTAAACACAGTAGACATTACAAAGATGTTTGGATTCAGAAGAAACAAGGTAACAACAAACAGATGAATTACTAGAGTATAAGCATCAAAGTCCAAGTGAATTTATTCTTCCGACATGACCAAAGAGACAATAGAGTTTCCACAATTGAAACGCCTAACTGATAAACCTGTACATCGCTCAAATTCTACTAAAAAATAAATGATGTGACATCTAGCAGCACAGAAACAAAACAATGCAGATACGTAAATAGCCTTATATTGTGGAAAACAAAGTGTTTGTCCATTAACAGAGGAGCCAATTTTCCTCGCGATGCAACTGACTCGAGGTTTAAGCTTAAGCTGAGTAGATACTAGATGGAACAAACTCCGAGCTCGAGAGGGGAAACAGCAACCATGACTAGAAGCAGAGAGTGAGAGTGAAGAACATTCACCAAGAACTCTTCTTCTTCGAGCCAGAGTAGAAACCCATGTACCATTTCACAAACTTTTTCAGACCCGTCTCCAGATCAACCGAGGGTTTATAACCGAGCTCTGCTTGCGCTAATGTGATATTGGCGTGAGTGAACTCAACATCCCCATTCCTCGGTAAAGGTATAACCTTTTTCTTAGCTTTCATCTTCAAAAGCTTCTCTAGTATAGTCACAAGCTTAGTAACAGGAACAGGTGAAGTATTTCCCAAATTATAGATCCTAAACATCGCAGCACCTTTCTTTTTCCCACCACTACCAGTACTCTTCTCAGCAGTATCTAGAGCTCCTAAACAACCTTTAACGATATCATCAATATAAGTGAAATCCCTAGCAACACTACCTTTATCAGGAGACTCAAACACAGTAATGGTTTTGCCTTTGAGAATATCTTTAGTGAAGAAGAAATATGCCATGTCTGGTCTTCCCCAAGGTCCATAAACAGTGAAAAATCTTAGACCCGTAAGCGATAAACCGTAAATATGGTTATAAGTATGTGCAATTCCTTCACCTGCTTTCTTCGTCGCTGCGTATAAACTCGCTGGTTGATCCGTACGGTCTTTCTCCGAGAAGGGTACTTTCGAATTGAGACCATAGACAGAACTAGACGAAGCCCAGACAATCGCAGGTTGTGGATTTGCTGATTTCGAGACTTCTAATAGATTCACAAACCCTGCGATGTTACTATTCACATACGATCCTGGGTTTTGCATAGCGTAACGAACACCGGCTTGAGCAGCGAGATGCATCACGTGTGTGAAGAGAACGACATCGAAGAGCTTTTTGAGCAAAACGGCGTCGTTTATGTCTCCTTCTACAACGAACACTCCTGATCTCTCTAAAAGCCCTTGCCTTGCGCGTTTAAGCTTCGGATCGTAGTATCGATTGAAATTGTCGAGACCTAGAACACCATCGCCACGTCTCCTTAAAGCGATCGAGACGTGAGTACCTACAAATCCAGATGCTCCGGTGACTAAAACCGTTAAACCACCATGAGACCTTGGACACGCCGATTTTCGTACTTGTTTCTCCCAGTGAGAACCGCCGTGTTTTGGGGCGGAAGCAGAGGAATCATTTAGATTCCGGCGAGAAGGAGAAGGAGGGGGAGATAAAACGAGGTAGAAGAGAAACAGAGCAAGGAAAACCGAAGCCCAAAGAGTGAGTTTTGAGAGGCGGAGGTAACGGTGATGGTGAAGAATTCCGTACGGAAGAGCTTTATCAGTCTTATATTTACCTGGAGTGGAAGGAAGATCATCAAGGTGAGACATTTTCGCCGGAGAATTAAGGAATCGGTGAAAAAAGCGATTAGGGTTAAAGGTTGGTTTTTGGGTGTATAAGAAGCAAAATTGAGCAAGTCAAAATGAGGATTTTCCGGGAAAGAAGAAGAGTCGATTTTTTTTACTTGTAATGTGAATTTCTTACCATTTGATTATGACAAAAAAAAAAAAGGAAATACAAAAAATTAATATATAATATTATTTATTTTATTTTTGTTCAATCTTGATGCTAATAATTTTAGGTGTCAAATCTTTATATATTTCAAGTGGCATTTAATTTAGTGGCATGTGGTAAGTCCAATAGGCATGCGCACTTGCACATTCTGGGATCTAGTCCCGCCACTTGCATTTGCAAGAACTTGGCTAATAGGCCGGCCATTTGTGGCCCCATGTTGACAAAAAAAATTCTTTATATATTTGCTGGGTCTTGAGTTGGTGCCATTAAATCGAACATCTCTAATAAATCGTGTTATAGAGAAATAAAAATCGAAGTTAACCTACCGAAGAAATGTTTGAACCATTCTACCTAAGTTTCAAATAAGTAAACCTAACATGATTCCAATATAGTGATACTAACGCTAAATTGCAAAACACAAATCTCAATCCAACTGTAAATAGAGAAATCAAAATCAAAGCTAAACTAAACTTGCGAAGAATTGTCAGCATTCTCAACTATTCCTACCCAAAATTCAAAACAGTAACTCCATCCAACATTATTTTAGAAAAATCAAAATCAAAAGAGAGTAAAATCAAGATCGCAGTTGTAAAGAAAAAGATGCAGTGTTAGAAACACGAATGCTAAATCGCAGAACACAAATCTCGATAAAAACAGAGAAATCAAAATCGAAGCTCAGATAGTGAAAAAATGTAACTCAAACCTAAGATGAAGATGAAGTTGAAATCATAAGAATTGAATTCAATTGTTCCGTCAACCATAAACACAAAAATCAAAATCGAAGAAAACCTAACATTAAACCAAAGAAATAATTCTACACAAGTTTCAAACCAGTAAACCTAACATTAAATCGAACGGAAGAGGAAGAATAAAGAAAATGGTACCTAACTTTTAATATTATAGAATTTAAATATCATTTTTCTATTTTCTTTAATTTTTTTATGTTGTAAAATATGTTTCGTGTGAAATAAATAGTTTATGTAAAACAATTTATTTTATCTACTATTTTTGTAGAATAAACTTCTATATATTCAAACTTAAAATTGTAAAGCATATTCCATGAATGGATTATATGGGTTGCTAAGTATAAATAAACTTAGATGTAATCATATGCAAAATCTGTGCAAAACATATCAAATATTTATAGAACCAACTAAGAATTAAATAAAAATATACACATACTGTACTAGAAAAACAAGCACCATAAAAGTCTAAACCTGTAAATTTACAAAACCAAAAAATGACCATCCAATGAAGATAATTTAATTTGTAATTACTTCTAAGATATTATAATCAAAATACACACTTTTTACTCCCCATGAATATTAATTAATTTTTTGATAATCACAGTTCTTGTTGTCAATATGTGATTTTTGTGATTCATTGTAAAAGTATTCGTTGAATTGTCCATTTATATTCAGATGTACAATATATTTATAATAATATTCAACATATGGATTATCATTCACATAATAAGAAGCTAAATATTTATTATACGCTAAAAATTAAAATATGAGACAATAGAAAAGAGACAAAACTTATTTTTATTATGCGGAATTCTAAATTGTATCAAAGGTCTTTATTTATTTATTGACTAATTAAAAAAGTGTTGCACTTAGTTTTGATATTGCATATAAGTCTTATGTAATCCAGTCCATTTCAACAAACATTAATATTGTCGTACACATGACATAAGTAGTCTATAATGCATTGCAG
>JAKUCM010008806.1:0-11828 GCA_023374145.1 Lepidium sativum | reverse complement strand
TTTGTGAGCTATAACCTTTGGAAAATTTATTTTTCACCTATATTTGAAATACTAGTAGATAAATTATATAATTTATATTTTTGACATATTTAATCATTTTTGTGAGCTATAGGCTTTAGAAAATTCATTTTTCAACTATATTTGAACTAATAGTTGATAAATTGTACATTTTATAAATTTGACATATTTACTCATATTTGTGAGCTATAGCCTTTGGAAAATTCATTTTTCAACTATATTTGAACTAATGGTTGATAAATTATATAATTTATATTTTTGATATATTTAATAATTTTTGTGAGCTATAGCCTTTAGAAAATTCATTTTTCAACTATATTTGAACTAATGGTTGATAATTTGTACATTTTATAAATTTTACATAGTTACTCATTTTTGTGAGCTATAGCCTTTGGAAAATTCATTTTTCACCAATATTTCAACTAATGGTTGATAAATTATATAATTTATAGTTTTGACATATTTACTCATTTTTGTGAGCTATAACTTTTGGAAAATTCATTTTTCACCTATACTTGAACTAATGGTAGATAAATTATATAATTTATATTTTTGACATATTTACTCATTTTTGTGAGCTATAACTTTTGGAAAATTCATTTTTTACCTATACTTGAACTAATGGTAGATAAATTATATAATTTATATTTTTGACATATTTAATCATTTTTGTGAGCTATAGCCTTAGGAAATTCATTTTTCAACTATATTTGAACTAATGGTTGATAAATTGTACATTTTATATATTTGACATATTTACTCATTTTTGTGAGCTATAGCCTTTGGAAAATTCATTTTTCAACTATATTTGAACTAATGGTTGATAAATTGTACATTTTATATTTTTGACATATTTACTCATTTTTGTGAGCTATAGCTTTTAGAAAATTCATTTTTCAACTATATTTGAACTAATGGTTGATAAATTATATAATTTATATTTTTGACATATTTAATCATTTTGTGAGCTATAGCCTTTGGAAAATTCATTTTTCACCTATATTTGAAATACTAGTAGATAAATTATATAATTTATATTTTTGACATATTTTATCATTTTTGTGAGCTATAGCCTTTAGAAAATTCATTTTTCAACTATATTTGAACTAATAGTTGATAAATTGTACATTTTATAAATTTGACATATTTACTCATATTTGTGAGCTATAGCCTTTGGAAAATTCATTTTTCAACTATATTTGAACTAATGGTTGATAAATTGTACATTTTATAAATTTGACATATTTACTCATTTTTGTGAGTTATAGTCTTTACAAAATTCATTTTTCAACTATATTTGAACTAATGGTTGATAAATTGTACATTTTATAAACTTGACATATTTACTCATTTTTGTGAGCTATAGCCTTTGGCAAAATTCATTTTTCAATTATATTTGAACTAATGGTTGATAAATTGTACATTTTATAAATTTTATTTATTTACTCATTTTTGTGAGCTATAGCCTTTGGAAAATTCATTTTTCACCTATACATCAACCTTAACAAATTAACAAACTGAGAATTAGGCCACAAAATTGGTGATGTTCTTTGTTTCTGTAGTACATTCTGCAGTTCCGAAACCAGTTTAGTCTTTTTCCATAACGATTTTTTTTAATAAAAAAAATTTGGAGTTGTTTTATTAGCAAACATACATTACCACCACTAAAATATAATAGGACATATGTTTAGCTATTATCTCTGGCACAACAAATGAAAATTAAATTACAAAATAATTAACTCCCAAAGTAGTTAAAGAGAAAAAGAAGATATAGCAAACATAATAAGCAGATGTAGTGACACGGGGCGGACGACCCCTGAGGACGAGCCGGCGCCAGTGGCGGGAATGGTCTTTGAACCACCTCCGGCTCCTGCATATTCATGAGTAAGTGCATTTAAGGGAGAACATACAATTCATCAAGCATTGCTCTGTTTTTGTGATTAAAGAAGTTCGTACCTGGACGAGCAACCGGCGATGAGGTCGGGGTTTGTGCCTCAACTGGTGTCTCCTCTGCCGGTGATGGTGCTGCCGGGCCAGTGGCCGCTAATTCACAAACACTCTGTTGTGAGACTATATATCTTAACACATAACATAGATATACAGTATTTCGCTATTAAGTAGGTTACCGTTGCATTGTGTGAGGGGGGGCGTCTGAATGTTACATACGTTGGGGAGCTGTAAGGCCTGTGTGCGGTTAATGTTAAGGCCGATGTTAGGGATCGGACTGTTGACGGCAGAGCAGATACACTGCGGCGAAGATTTGATGACAGAGTCGAGCTGAGAGCAGCAGGTCTGTGAGGGAGTGGATGAGTTTCCGGTGATGTAGCTGAGGCACGGTGAGAGGGAAGTTAGCGTGCTCACGCATGACCCGCTCGGCTGTGATGTTGCTACGCTCCATAGAGCCGCCACGAGGGCTACAAATGTGATCGCGTAGTTGCTTCTATACCCCATATATTTTGTGTAATTATTGCTGAACTTGTGTGTTTTCTGCTTTGGTTTAATTATACAAGGAATTGATCACAAAATGTCAAAGAGACTGGTATCGTTGGATGACCTACTTTAGATTATGTATATGGTTTTACTTTTATCTTATCAAACCAATATGTATACACACCCAATTTATAGCGACTAATATATATATATATATATATATATATGCGTACTTACTTTTTTCAAAATGAATTGGAATATACCAAACTCAGCTACTTTCTCCTCATTTTTGTTCTGGATTTCTCTTTAGTTAATTTAAATAAAATATTGTGTGTTGATAAAGAGAATGAGAAAAAGGATTATATCTTAGTTGAAAGTTGTTGAACTCCAATGCACCCATTTTATCATATAAGAGAATAATGTTATGATTATGAGGCAACCTCGCTTGAGAATTGAGCAGCCCAAATGAAAATGGAAGGCTTCACATTGATAGCAGTGATAATGTCAATCTTTATGTTGGGAGGGAAAGGACAGCAGATAAGCACCCCATGCACTTCTTCCATGATTTCTACCTTCACTCCATGTCTCAACTTCATTACCGGAAGCAGCGGTGGCTCCGTCACTCCCACTGCCGGTTGCTGCGACTCCTTAAAGTCGTTGACCAACACCGGAATGGACTGTGCTTGCCTTATCCTCACCGCTAATGTCCCGCTCCCTACTGGCTTCATTAATAGGACTCTGGCTCTTGCTCTTCCTCGTGCCTGCAAAATGGGCGGTGTACCTTTTCAGTGTCGAGGTTTTTCTAATTTGCTTTTCACTCGATATGTTTTCTACGTATTGACTTATTGTTAAGCCCACGATTGACTCATTTGCGTAATTTACAGCTGCGGGTACTCCTCTGCCAGCTCCAGGTATTCACTATTTAACTTATATTATTGTGTATACTATGAGATTCAGTTAGTTTTCTTTATGTTAAATGATTTGATTCAGTTAGTCTATTCCATTAACTAATATCCATTTTGGGCAGGTCCGGTTCCTTTTTTGTTGGCTCCACCCCCGCCTGTGTCTGCTTTTAGCCCCGGAGGTGAGTTAGTGATACCATAATCATTTCTTTTCCGTTTTTCTTGTATTTTGAATTTGATTTTAGTCACATTTGATCAGCGTCCAAGGCTGTGGCGACAACACCAACACCTGCACCGTCACTGGAGGCTCCTGCCGATGGACAAATGGGTCCCAAAGCCAAACCAGGAATTCGACCGGTGGTTCAGCCCATACAACCCACTAGTCTCGCCCAGTTTTCGACTTCTCCATTTCTTCCGTTTCTATTCATTTGTCTCATTCTGTTGACTTTGTAAGCCACTCGGCGATGCCATATTCATGATATCTTTGCACCTACGTATCTGTTGTCAGCTATTTTTATTACGAGTTCATCGTTACACACAGAATTACAACACAGATCATTGTTATAACCCATTGGTGAACTTGTTTATGAGAAACTCACGTACATGGGTTAATGTAACTTCAAGCATGTTGGAATTGTAAGCAATTTTCATAAATTAGTCTGTCAAATATCAGTGATTGGTTTGTCCAAAAAAGAAAACAAAGAAGAAAAAAGAAATTGACATAAAAGCTGCAAATTTACATTACAGAATTACGGTGATTTTATTTCGTATCCCGTCTTCTCTTTCAAGCCTGTTCAAGAGCTTTCTTGATGTCTTTCTGCTTGCAAAAACAAAACGGAATCATGACAATGACAATACATTACATCAGACCTTATGTACAAAAAGAATGTATACCTCGATTGATAGAGGTGCGACTGTGGGGCCGTAACGATCAATCACTAAGCCATCTTTGCCGATCAAGAACTTGGTGAAGTTCCACTTAATTCTGGAACCCAGAAATGTGGGTTTATTTGCCTTAAGGAATTTGTAAATAGGTGCAGCGTTTTGACCGTTTACGCGTACCTAATGCCACAATCACAACTCCTAAGTGTTAATGGATCTCACGTAATAATAGATTGAGGGAGCTATCTGTAGTGTATATAATAATAATAAGCAGTGATTCTAAGCGTCTTAACATCTACCAACCTTTTGGAAAACAGGGTATTCAGCCTTAAAGCGTGTACAGGCAAATTCATGAGCCTCTTGACTTGTGCCGGGTTCTTGGTTCAGAAACTGGTTGCAAGGGAATGCCAAGATCTCAAACCCTGGCAAAGAGAGCTATAAAAATGGTAAAATAAGCAAAGAAGAGATGACGTAAAAAGAAAATGAAAAGAATCATGACCTTGGTCCTTGTATTTTTGGTAAAGCTCCGTGAGCTGGGTATAATTGGTTTCCGTGAAACCGCTGTTCGCACAAGTCAAGGATTAACGATGAATAAGTAACAAATTTGCAAAAGTCCCAAAGAGACCAACCATTTGGAAGCGACATTGACGACGACGAGGACTTTCCCTTGGTAAATGCTCAAATTCACGTCCTTGCCGCAGCTATCCTGATTTTCAGCAGATAATAACAACAAGAAATTTATAAAAGCAGAGCGAATTCAACCTTTTCCTCTGGTATGCGCAGAAAAAGAGTACCTTAACGGTGAATTCATGGACGGATCTCTCGGGAACCGAAGCAGAAGCACCCATCTCTCTCTCTGTCAATTGAAGGGACAGACTCTCTCAGGATAAAGAAACAACCTTTTTATTTTAATATCTTTGACCTTTCTCTGCGCGTTCGTGTGGACTCGCTTCTTCCCTAAATAAGTCTTAACTCTTTTAGCTATATTTACTCATGAGAAAAGCATTGACCCAATCATTTCAGTTTTAAAATAGCATCAGAAACACATAATCAAAGTAACAACTATTCAGCTCAGATATTACTCTAAGAGATGAAAGATTATACATACATCATACACTCGAAGGTCAAAAAAAAGAAAAGAAATAAGACAATATAGAAAAGCAAAGGAGAGCAGAAATATTCTAAACTCTTCTCGATCTCTACGAATGGCTTTTTTTACCATCTCCTCACTCTCTGCTTTGCATGAGGTTCTGCTTCCAAAAGAAACATCATATCATATGTACACTCACTTATTTGTCATATCACTATTTCACCTCAACATCTCTTATTTGTAAATCCACATCCCCTCGGTGTTCTTGCTTTTCTGCTTTACACCTCCCTCCTCTTTAACATATTCCGTCTCTCTTAAGTTTCTCTAGTCACTTCTTTGATGCCACATGCCCGGATCTGCAAATAAACAATTGGTAACTCACATTTATTCCCTACGAATCTTTTACTTCATCATCATATGCCAAATAAACCTCATATGTCAGAAGCGACCTACAATACAATTCCACAAAATATATATAGAATAAAAATTAAATGGCTCGTACTATATATCCTTGGACACCATCCCACATAAAGAATGTTGTGTAAGAAATAAAAGATGAGAAAATAATTGGCCCTTCATCTATCTATGGTATATCGCTCTAAGCAAGAGTGAATTTTAGATAAACAGAAAACTACTTACCTCTCATTCGGACTGGAACAGAACTTTCTGAATGTGGCTTAGGGTGAAAAGAGTCTCTATATGGGCGAGGAGGAGGATTCCACCGGTGGTTCTGGAACCTTCCAGACTCTCGCGGGGGGCAACCATTGTATGAATTGGATGGATGAGGGCCTTTGTGTTTGCCTTGATATCTCGAACCTGCAAGATGACAATATCAGACTTCCCATTCAGAAGCATCTATATATATGTATATAGATATATATATAAACACGTATCACGGTATAAAGCTTCACCATAACAAGAAGATTGTCGATATCTCCAATTATCTTGATTCTCGTATGGTGCATGCCTCATTCTCTCATGGTTATCAGGAAAGTTTCTTTCTTCATAATTCGGCCCATAGTGAGGTCTGTTGGAGTACGATGGAGGATCCCTAGGCAACTTCATAAGGTGCCCAGGCTCTGTAAATGAGTATTGATGCTGTGATAGAGGCGGAGGGGGAGGAGGAGGGTGTGGATGAGATGGATAAGGCCTATGCTGGAAATTAGAAGCATCTGCCTGGGGAATGCTATTTGTCAGTTGTACATTGGAACTGTAAGATGAATCCAGACCTTGGTAATGCATTGTGTTTCCAGACGGTGGCAGATTCATCCTAGGAGGACCAGCCTGCTGATCTCCCTGCATATTGGCCGGTGATAGGATAAGTGACCATATCAAGATATTTTATCATGTTTCTTGAAAGAGGATTCTAAAACTAAAAAATACTTACATGCATGTTGGAATATCCACCATTATCATAGCCATTAAAGTATGAATCAGACACGGTGCACTGTGCCTGCTGTAATTGGGGAGCTGGTGCCGGCGGTGGAGGTGGTGGCGATGAAGATGGCAGTGGTGGAGATGACGAGGACACATGCTTATGTGAAGTGCCAGATACAGGTCGATGATGTTGTCCAAGCTGACAATTAGTACCCATTGTATTTTCAGCTTGATCAGTGTGTGTGCAGTTTCCAGTTTCCCAAGCCGGAGCTACATCTTCCATTTCAAGCTCACCATCAACATCTTCCAGTATAAGCGTATGCCTTTCAGCAGTGGAGGATGAGACATTTTCTTCAAGGATTCTGGACTCATGTTCAGGGGTGACAGACTCAAAATCCCCTCCATCCGAGTCACTCCCTCCCTCCGAGTCACTCCATCCCTCCTCATCCTTAAGCATTGCAGGCATGCAAAATCCAGGGAGCTGGAGAGTTGAATTACTGAAACCCAAAGATGAAATAATTAACAAATCCGGAGACAAGGACATATAATTCAAATCACCCAAAATCTAACCTTCCATATTCATCCACCAGCATACCCTCCATATCTCTCACAGGATCATCCAATGACCTTTCTGTTCGAGCTGAGCGTCGAGAATAGAGGCAAGCAGGAACTATACTATGTGAATCAAGTTCTCTTATATGGTGACGAATGATAGATTCAGGCAAGATCCGTCTTTCAAGCCAAAGCTTCAAAACCTATAGATAGCACAAAGGTTGAGAAATAATAACAATAGGAACGAGCTACCAAAATCTATTGCTAACCTTTAAGCACTGTGTCCGATTTTCTTGTGTGGTGGCTCCAGCAGGGACAGCAGCGGCCAATAGGCGAGGTAATATTACTTGAATGGCTGAAAGATAAACACAACCAGTATCACCTGAAAAGTAGGGCAATTCAAGGTCAATCCTTAGAACTTTACTAATGCGGCTTAACAAAACACATAGCACACACTACATACCTTTCAGACCTTTAGAGCATTGAGCAATAGAATCCACAAGGAAAAATAAATCCACCCTCCTCTTCAAATTTGACTCACTTTCTAAAGTATGAGCCAAAATCTCCATTGCCTATTTGAGAAGATTCATCAATAATTATTAACAACAGATACTGCAAACAAGAACGCTCTAACAAGATACACTAAGCATGCAAAAATAATTCACCCATACTTCATCAACAAGATGAACCAAAAAACACAAATGATTTTTTATGAAGTGGTGGCTGTCAACAGCATCCTACACGATAGCATGATTCATAATAATGCAGCATCCGTCATTCAGTATGATATTAACAATGCATTAGAAATGACGATCTCAAATCCTACTGGAAAAACTGACCATTTACATGACTTCTCACAGAAACAAACAGGTAATCATAAATTAAATAAAAGGAAATATTCTCTACCTTTGCAGGCACACCAAATTTCATCAAATCCATAGCCAAACGAGTTGCTCGGCCAATACTCTCCTTTGTCCTCACCAATGAATTAAGTGCATCCTCGAAATATTCACGAGTGGATTGCACATCAGAACTAAGAACTTTCTGTCCCAGACATATACCTGTTTCGATTTTTTCTTCTTCTTTGGCATTGGCATCACAAACATTTTTCTTGTCACCAGACTGAACATTTGGGCTGCAGCTACTGTTGTTCTGTATATCATTTTCACTTTCTGCGGTAGAAATGTGATAAACTGAGTTGCTATGTGGAGTGCCCCTAACAGGAGTGTCTGCAATATTAGCAGGAGATAAACTCATTTTTTCACGTGAAAGGTTCTCAGATACTGAGACAGAATTGTTGGTTTGGATCTGGTGCTTCTGATCATCAGTCTCATCACTGCAAAAAAAATATACGGGTATAACCTTTTGTTAGTCAACTAGTTCAGTGGTAAAGCAGAAGACTTTGTTGACATTGGAACTCAGAAAATATTAAGATAACAAAAAACAGAATCTTTCTGGTGTCTGCCTACAGCTTCATACACACATTCTCCACGTAGACTTTAATATGCAAACAAAAAAATAAATCATTATAGAAGCTGAAAGTCTTAAAAGGAACAACCTTGACAGAAAATGTACAAAGAAAATTAATAATAACTATAGGAAACATAATTCTTTTGTGAATCTCTATTATAGACAGATTCTTAGTTCTCTTCACCCTATGTTTGAGGACTGCAAAAGAAACTCCTTCTGAGCTAAGGATAGAACCTGTCAGAATTGCATAAAACTTCTACACAACAATTCAAGGGTTTATTAACGAGAGCTGGCATTAAAATAAATACTAAAGATGGAGACTAGCATTAAAAGAAGTACTAACCATGGAGACAAACTTGAAAATCTACTCAGACTAGCATTAAAAGAATATTAACAAGTAAAAGCAGACGAGAGACAGTACAAGAAATAATAACAATAGGGACTCACATCATTTTGAGCTGCCCATTATCCTCAACAGCGTCCTCACATTTGCTATACCCTATTTCATTCAGAGGTTCACTTTCATCAACTATCACATCACTTTCAGCTACGGAGTTGTGTGGATTTGGTGTGGTTTGAGCTGGTTTAACAATAGCATATTCTTCACCCTGACTTTCATGCTCTTCTTTCAGCAGTATGTTATCTGTCTCCTGCTTATTCACCACTAAACAAGACAATGGGGAACGTTCTATACATTCAGTCTGAACAACCTGAGCCAAGCAAGCATCAATTTTATTGTTTTCTCCATTTAGAGATCCACGACAATTTTCCAATGAATCACAAACATCATGCTCCTGGCTTCTGTGCTCGCTAGAAAATTGAGAAGGTATACTTAATGAGCATATTCCAGAGGCCTTGTTTGCTGATGAATCCACAGTACTGGGATCCAAGGAGGTTTCAATTTTCGCAACTTGGCAACACTGTACGACAGAAAGATTAGACTCACTAGCTGGCAATATAATGAGTTGTGAGTCCCAGGAGCACATAGCTGCAAGAACGCTAGCTCTCTGTGCTTCCCCAGCTGGCGAACTGCTAATTTGATTAGACTGGCGTCCAGCTGCTTCATCATATGGTGCCTTGCTAACCTCTTTCCCACCAATAGCCTTTTCTTTCTTTCCCACAGTTTGATCGCAAGCCTCAGACGGAGACATTCTGTCAGAAGATTTATCTAAATGAGATGGAACTACATTCATAATGTCACCTGAGTGCTTCGCAGACACTTCAAAATTTTTAGATTCTTCAACTGCAATAGTATCGTGACTAGAAATGATATCAGAAGGGCTTGTCTGCGCTGCACTGACCAAAATGTCCCTAGATGATCTTTCCTCAAACTGCGAAGAGCCATTGGGCTCATGATTACCATAAAATTCTCTACTCATCCTGACTCTGGCTCGTTTCACCAGGGGTAAGTGCTCGTCCCCCTTCTCTTCAGAAGGCCTCTCAGTAAACCTTTCGTGAGAAACTTTTGATGCTTGAACACTATTACAAGCTTCATCCCCAACGATTTCTGCTTCAACTTTAGCCGGAGGATCAACAGAATCAGTGGTTCCACGTTTCCTGGTAGGTTTTCTCTTCTTTCTCTTAACCATGGTATTAATTTGGAAATTAAGGCCCTTATTTTCATAATCTCCTTCATGTAATTGTCTACCAGAATCAATTTTTTCGACTTTGGATCCAGAATCTGCACCATTGCATTCATTCCTAGTATTATTATCAGATTCAGCCGCCGCAATTTCAGAGGCAATTTCATCATCACTTCCATGTGAATTTGGAGCTGATGAAACCACATCATCTGATTCAAAATGACCTGATGATCTTCTGATCCTTTTTCTCCTTAATGCTCCATCTTCCACGTTATTAATACTCTGTCCACCATCACTGTATTGCAACATGGTGCTTTGAAGGGTATCTGATTGCAACCTTGACGAACTTTTAGAGCGCTGAACTGAACCTGTTTTTTTTGGTGGAGCACACTTTTGAGATCGTGTCCCTCCAATTCTCCTTCTTGAAGAATATGTTGCTATCTTACGTGTTCTTTAACAGCTGCACTATCACAGGTTTTACTACGGGTTAAGCTGTTATCACGCAAGGCTAGCATTTGTTCAGCAGCTGAAGCATCTTCATTAAGCAGGGTAGATTCATCTCTACCATGACTAGGATCAGACTTCATTTGTGTTGGACTTGTCCCAGTTGGATTTTCACTGACCTGAGGCAACAGTGAAGTATTCACAGCACTCCCAAGAGTGGTGTCTTCAGCAGATTTGGGATCTCCAGCTTTCTCTTGCTGCTTAAGCTTCTCATAACTCTCTGTAATCTCCTTTATAGCACGAACAAAATCTGAGCCTTTTGCATGACGTTTCGTTATAAGTGATTGCTTCTTCTCCTCTGTAAATGCTTCAACATCAGCTGGATTGCAGAAAGCTCTGCATATGAAAATAAAATAACAACAAAATGTCACCAACTCCATATGTTTCCATACAGGAACAGTTTTCAATGATCTTGAGGGCAGAACAGAAAGGGAGCCCTAAGCACTCTACATCACCACTTTATCAGTTCATCAATCAATTTGGCTCTTTCAAATTTGTGTTGTTCACAAAATACCCTCTAGACTACAATGAATTCATCAATATTATCTATCAGATCTTAGATAAACTAACCCAAAGGCTTATAGGAAAATCTAACTATATAAACTTCTTACTCATGTCTGTACTCTTATTTCCTCAGAAATGGCAGGATATCTACTATACAGGAAAAGAATGCAACCCAAACCAATTGAATGACTATGCTAATCCCAATGGCACAAAGTAAATGTCCAACAAGAAGCAAATGTCCCAACTATCTAGGGATAGAGAACTCTCTCTCTTCTCTCCACATATAAAAAGGTGTGACTGATTCAACAGGGAAAACACTTGGCGAAATAACATAATTATACATATACATTCATTACTCAGCCACTTGATTAACATAAGCAGATCAAATGAACCCAGATTTAAGCACCAGACTGGTGATAGATGAGTGGGAAATCAGATTGTGGGGGGGAGGGGAGAAGGGGGAGCAAAGTACATCTTGCCTTAACAATATAATTTAACACTGAATCCGATAAACAA
>JAKUCM010008804.1:0-19071 GCA_023374145.1 Lepidium sativum | reverse complement strand
GAGAGAGAGAGAAAGACGGTCTGATTATGTTGCTGGACATAGGATTTATGTTGAAACAGATCGTGAGCATTCAGAAGAAGGTGAGAGATCAGAATATAGTGGTGAAACGTTAAGGAGACCCAGAAACAGAGGCAATGCACGAGATTATGATCCCTTGAGACAGCAGCTGAATCATATCAAGATTCAATTTCCTCCTTTCCACGGTAGTAATGATCCAGAAGCTTACCTTGATTGGGAGAGGAAGATGGAATCGAATTTTTTGGTTCAAGGGACATATGAGCTTAATAAGGTGAAGATAGCTATATCTGAATTCAATGGCTATGCACTCTTGTGGTGGGAACAGTTGGGACTCGTCAGAGATAGACAAAGAGAGCCTCCAATCACCACTTGGACAGAACTAGTTGGGCACATGAGGAGAAAATTTGTGCCTGCGCATTATCAGAGAGAGATGCTTAGCAAGTTGAGACGCCTTGTACAAGGCACCAGATCAGTTCGTGATTACTATCAGGAGTTGGAGACACTTATGATCAGAGCTGATTTGAGGGAGAGTGAGGATATGGTGATGTCACGTTTTCTTGGGGGATTGAACAGAGAGTTGCAAGATAAGGTAGAGTTGCAGAATTATGAAGATGTGCAAGAGATGGTGCACAAAGCTGAGTTGATAGAAGCACAACTTAAGAGGAGAATTGGCAGGTCTACTTTCACTTCTAGTATCCCTAAGCCAAGAGAATTCACCAAATCAGATCCAATCAAAGATAATAGACCCGCAGCCTCTGTAGTGAAAGAAGAGGTCAAAACAGAGCTTAAAACCAGAAGTGGCACTTCTAATAGCAATGTCAGATGCTTCAAGTGTCAAGGAATGGGACACTACTCCAGAGATTGCCCTAATAAGAAGATGTTTCTATTGAGAGAAGGAGGAGAGATTGTGCCTCAGGATAGCTCAGAAAGTGAGGTAGAGGACGATTTGGAGGAGGAAGAAGCAGCTGCAGCAGTTGGAGAGTTACTTTTTGCATGCAGAGCATTGAGCATTCAGGTTCATCCAGATGATAAGGAACAGCGTGAGAATCTCTTATACACCAGATGTGTAGTTGAGGATAAGGTTTGCACCTTGATTGTTGATGGAGGCAGCTGCACCAATGCCGCCAGTGAGGAGATGGTGAAGAAGCTTAATCTTAAGACTACTTCACATCCTAAACCGTATCAGCTGCAGTGGTTAGACAACAAGGGTGCTGTAACCATTTCTCAGCAAGTACTCATCAAGTTGGCGATTGGGAAGTATGAAGATGAGTTGCTGTGTGATGTTGTTCCAATGAGGTCTAGTCACGTTCTGTTAGGCAGACCATGGCAGTATGATAGGCGTGTGATGCATGATGGGTACACAAACAAGCAGGTGTTTGAGTACAAGGGACGAAAAATCACTCTTCTTCCACTCACACCAGCTGAAATCTACAAGGATCAGATGCATATGAACAGAAAGGAGAAGGAAAAAGTGTCAAATGCAGTGTACATCAATCAAAGTGAGTTTAACAAGCTGTTTGATCCAGAAATGACTACTTTTATGTTTGTGTACAAGGAGACATTGGCGTGTACTAAACCTTCCCAGGAGCTTCCACATGAGATGATTCAGATCATAGAGGAGTATGAGGACGTTTTTCCTAAAGAGATACCACCAGGATTGCCTCCAATTCGTGGTATTGAGCATCAGATTGATTTAGTGCCTGGTTGTGTGTTGCCAAACAAACCAGCTTACAGAACTAATCCAGTTGAGACTAAAGAGCTTCAGAAGCAAGTAGAGGAGCTGATGCATAAGGGACATATCAGAGAGAGTTTAAGTCCATGTGCTGCGCCTGTGTTGCTAGTTCCAAAGAAAGATGGAACATGGAGGATGTGTGTAGATTGCAAAGCTATCAACAACATCACAGTGAAGTACAGACATCCGATTCCAAGACTTGATGACATGCTGGATGAGTTATGTGGATCCACCATCTTCTCTAAAATCGATTTGAAGAGTGGTTACCACCAGATCAGAATGAGGGAAGAGGATGAGTGGAAGACTGCATTCAAGACCAAGCAAGGCTTATATGAGTGGCTGGTTATGCAGTTTGGTCTCACAAATGCTCCCAGCACGTTCATGCGTCTCATGAATCACACTCTCAGACTGTTCATTGGACTATTTGTAGTAGTCTACTTTGATGATATACTCATCTACAGCAAAGGTTTGGGAGAGCATTTAGAGCACATCCGCAGGGTTCTAGATGTTCTTCGCTCTCAATCTCTCTTTGCTAATTATTCTAAATGTTTATTCTGTACTACTGAGGTTGTCTTTTTTGGCTTTGTTGTTAGTGCAAATGGAGTTAGAGTAGATGATGAGAAGATCAAAGCAATCAGAGATTGGACAACACCTAAAAATGTTGGAGAAGTCAGGAGTTTTCCTGGATTAGCTGGCTTCTACAGGATATTTGTCAAGGACTTCAGCACCATTGCAGCACCACTAACAGAAGTCATTAAGAAGGACGTTGGATACAGATGGGAAACAGCTCAAGAAAAGGCGTTTTCAGCCTTGAAAGAGAAGCTTATCAATTCTCCACTCTTAGTACTTTCTGATTTTATGAAAACATTTGAGATTGTTTATGGTTTTAACCCACAGTCCCCTCTAGACTTGATTTCTTTGCCTTTGAGTGTGAAATGTAGTGCTGATGAAAAAGCAAAGGCTGAACAAGTTAGGAGAATTCACGCCAAAGCCAGGGAGAATATAGAGAAGAAGACTGAACATTACCAGAAGCACGCCAACAAAGGAAGAAATGAGCTGATATTTGAAGAAGGAGATTTGGTGTTGATTCATCTTAGGAAAGATCGATTTACAGATGAGAGGAAGAGCAAGCTACTGCCACGAGTTGATGGTCCATTTGAAGTCATCCAGAAGATCAACAACAATGCTTACAAGATCGATCTCCAAGATTTGAGGACAAATCCTTTTCAAGAGGGAGAAGATGATATGATCGTGGATGACACAACAGCTGCAGCACCTGAAGTAGAGGGTCGGATTACAAGTTCCAGAGCTAAGGAGATGGCCAAGGAAGCTCATTCCGTCATTGGAGAAGGAGTTGACGAGCTAGCAGCTGCACAAGTCTTCAACATCTCCATCTTGAAGACTTCTCCTGGTAATGATAACTAGGTAACTTAGGTGAGGAAGTTTGTACTCTTTTTCCCATAGAGAGTTTTGTCCCAATTGGGTTTTCTCTCATGGTTTTTAATGAGGCAGATGGAATCACTACGGCGAGTTACTTAGGAGTCTTACCATTAGGAGAATAATGTACAAACCAATCTGGTTTTGTACTTAGTAGATTTTGAGGTGCACCATTAGGGGACGCCTCGTTGTTTTTATTTAAACGCTTTGTTGTTTTATTTAAGTTTCAAACTACATGTTGTTTTATGGTTTAAAAACTACATGCTGTTCTGTTTTAGGGTTGTATTTAAACCCCAGAACTTGCTGTAAATTTCTTAGAGTATTATTTTGACAAAAAGACTTCTATTAAGTTTTTCATGCTCTCAAACCACGGTTCTGGAAATCCTAGAGCCTGAATCTCCCATCACGTTGTGAGCCAAGAGATTCTTCACCAAATTCATCTAACCACCAAAATCTATCCACTAAATCCTTTCAGCCGTCACCACACCAATTCAAATCACGTTTTTCATCCTATCATATCACCTTTCATCATCTCCATTCATCCGCAGCCACCTCCATCCATTAAATTCGTCATCCTAGTTTCAGCCTTCATCAGAGTTATCCCAGGGAGTTTCTATCAACTTTGATTCAGTTATGAGGTCTAGCGTGGTCGTTTGAGCTATTCGTGCTTATCTAGGACTTCTACACATTTGATCTCTTTTTGCTAAATTTAAGGCCTATGTTATAATCCTTTAACATGAGAAAGTGTGCTAAGTAACTTAGGTTGCTCACATATGTTTTAACTTGGTGATTGTTCTCTGACGCTAGAAGTTTTGATTATCAGCGAACCGTAACGAACTACTTTGGTCGAGTTATGATGTGTAGCTTGATCCTTTCAGCAGCCCGTATTCATATAGTACTTGTAGACATGAGATCTCTTTTTGCTAAGTTCAAGGCTATCTAATGTCACTTCGACTTGAGAAGGTGTGCTAAGAAACTTAGATTGGTCTCATATGTTACAAGAAGGTCATTGTTCTCTTAAGTTATAAGTTATGATTATCGGTGAACCGTCAAGAACTATTTTGGTTGAGTTATGAGGTCTGGCGTGGTCGTTTGAGCTATCCGTGCTAATCTAGGACTTCTACACATGCGATCTCTTTTTGCTAACTTCAAGGCCCATGTAATGTCGCTTTGACATGAGAAAGTGTGCTAAGCAACTTAGGTTGCTCTATTATGTTGCAACTATGTGATTGTTCTCTTAAGTTAGAAGTTATGGTTATCGTTTCATGAACTACTTTGGTTCAGTTATGAGGTCTAGCGTGGTCGTTTGAGTTATTCGTGCTTATCTAGGACTTCTACACATTTGATCTCTTTTTGCTAAATTCAAGGCCCATGTAATGTCGCATTGACACGAGAAAGTGTGCTAAGAATCTTTTGTTGCTCTCATATGTTGCAACTTGGTGATTGTTCTCAAAAGGTAAAAGTTATGATTATCAGAGAACCGTAACGAACTACTTTGGTCGAGTTATGATGTGTAGCTTGATCCTTTCAGCTGTCCGTATTCATATAGTATTTCTAGAAATGAGATCTCTTTTTGTTAAGTTCAAGGGTATCTAATGTCGCTTCGACTTAAGAAAGTGTGCTAAGAAACTTAGATTGGTGTCATATGTTACAAGAAGGTCACTGTTCTCATAAGTTAGAAGTTATGATTATTGGTGAACCGTCAAGAACTACTTTGGTTGAGTTATGAGGTCTAGCGTGGTCGTTTGAGCTATCCGTGCTAATCTAGGACTTCTACACATGTGATCTCTTTTTGCTAACTTCAAGGCCCATGTAATGTCGCTATGACATGAGAAAGTGTGCTAAGCAACTTAGGTTGCTCTATTATGTTGCAACTATGTGATTGTTCTCTTATGTTAGAAGTTATGGTTATCGTTTCATGAACTACTTTGGTTCAGTTATGAGGTCTAGCATGGTCGTTTGAGCTATTCGTGCTTATCTAGGACTTCTACACATTTGATCTCTTTTTGCTAAATTCAAGGCCCATGTAATGTCGCATTGACATAAGAAAGTGTGCTAAGCAACTTTTGTTGCTCTCATATGTTGCAACTTGGTGATTGTTCTCTGATGCTAGAAGTTTTGATTATCAGTGAACTGTAAAGAACTACTTTGGTCGAGTTATGATGTGTAGCTTGATCCTTTCAGCAGCCCGTATTCATATAGTACTTCTAGACATGAGATCTCTTTTTGCTAAGTTCAAGGCTATCTAATGTTACTTCGACTTGAGAAAGTGTGCTAAGAAACTTAGATTGGTCTCATATGTTACAAGAAGGTCATTGTTCTCTTAAGTTATAAGTTATGATTATCGGTGAACCGTCAAGAACTATTTTGGTTGAGTTATGAGGTCTGGCGTGGTCTTTTGAGCTATCCGTGCTAGTCTTGGAGTTCTACACATGTGATCTCTTTTTGCTAACTTTAAGGCCCATGTAATGTCGCTTTGACATGAGAAAGTGTTCTAAGCAACTTAGGTTGCTCTCATATGTTGCAAATTGGTGATTGTTCTCTTACGCTAGAAGTTATGATTATCAGTGAACCGTCACGAACTAGTTTGGTCGTTTGAGCTATTCGTTCTTATCTAGGACTTCTACACATGTGATATCTTTTTCGAAGTTCAAGGCAAGGTAATGTCGCATTGACATGACAAAGTGTGCTAAGAAACTTTTGTTGCTCTCATATGTTGGAACTAGGTGATTGTTCTCAAAAGGTAAAAGTTATGATTATCAGAGAACCGTAACGAACTAATTTGGTCGAGTTATGATGTGTAGCTTGATCCTTTCAGCTGTCCGTATTCATATAGTACTTCTGGACATGAGATCTCTTTTTGTTAAGTTCAAGGCTATCTAATGTCGCTTCGACTTGAGAAAGTGTGCTAAGAAACTTAGATTGGTGTCATATGTTACAAGAAGGTCACTGTTCTCATAAGTTAGAAGTTATGATTATCGGTGAACCGTCAAGAACTACTTTAGTTGAGTTATGAGGTCTAGCGTGGTCGTTTGAGCTATCCGTGCTAATCTAGGACCTCTACACATGTGATCTCTTTTTGCTAACTTCAAGGCCCATGTACTGTCGCTTTGACATGAGAAAGTGTGCTAAGCAACTTAGGTTGCTCTATTATGTTGCAACTATATGATTGTTCTCTTATGTTAGAAGTTATGGTTATCGTTTCATGAACTACTTTGGTTGAGTTATGAGGTCTAGCGTGGTCGTTTGAGCTATTCGTGCTTATCTAGGACTTCTACACATTTGATATCTTTTTGCTAAATTCAAGGCCCATGTTATGTCGCTTTAACATGAGAAAGTGTGCTAAGCAACTTAGGTTGCTCTCATATGTTGCAACTTGGTGATTGTTCTTTGACGCTAGAAGTTTTGATTATCAGTGAACTGTAAAGAACTACTTTGGTCGAGTTATGATGTGTAGCTTGATCCTTTCAGCAGCCCGTATTCATATAGTACTTCTAGACATGAGATCTCTTTTTGCTAAGTTCAAGGCTATCTACTGTCACTTCGACTTGAGAAAGTGTGCTAAGAAACTTAGATTGGTCTCATATGTTACAAGAAGGTCATTGTTCTCTTAAGTTATAAGTTATGATTATCGGTGAACCGTCAAGAACTATTTTGGTTGAGTTATGAGGTCTGGCGTGGTCGTTTGAGCTATCCGTGCTAATCTTGGAGTTCTACACATGTGATCTCTTTTTGCTAACTTTAAGGCCCATGTAATGTCGCTTTCACATGAGAAAGTGTGCTAAGCAACTTAGGTTGCTCTCATATGTTGCAAATTGGTGATTGTTCTCTTACGCTAGAAGTTATGATTATCAGTGAACCGTCACGAACTAGTTTGGTCGTCTGAGCTATTCGTTCTTATCTAGGACTTCTACACATGTGATATCTTTTTCGAAGTTCAAGGCAAGGTAATGTCGCATTGACATGACAAAGTGTGCTAAGAAACTTTTGTTGCTCTCATATGTTGGAACTAGGTGATTGTTCTCAAAAGGTAAAAGTTATGATTATCAGAGAACCGTAACGAACTAATTTGGTCGAGTTATGATGTGTAGCTTGATCCTTTCAGCTGTCCGTATTCATATAGTACTTCTGGACATGAGATCTCTTTTTGTTAAGTTCAAGGCTATCTAATGTCGCTTCGACTTGAGAAAGTGTGCTAAGAAACTTAGATTGGTGTCATATGTTACAAGAAGGTCACTGTTCTCATAAGTTAGAAGTTATGATTATCGGTGAACCGTCAAGAACTACTTTAGTTGAGTTATGAGGTCTAGCGTGGTCGTTTGAGCTATCCGTGCTAATCTAGGACCTCTACACATGTGATCTCTTTTTGCTAACTTCAAGGCCCATGTACTGTCGCTTTGACATGAGAAAGTGTGCTAAGCAACTTAGGTTGCTCTATTATGTTGCAACTATATGATTGTTCTCTTATGTTAGAAGTTATGGTTATCGTTTCATGAACTACTTTGGTTGAGTTATGAGGTCTAGCGTGGTCGTTTGAGCTATTCGTGCTTATCTAGGACTTCTACACATTTGATATCTTTTTGCTAAATTCAAGGCCCATGTTATGTCGCTTTAACATGAGAAAGTGTGCTAAGCAACTTAGGTTGCTCTCATATGTTGCAACTTGGTGATTGTTCTTTGACGCTAGAAGTTTTGATTATCAGTGAACTGTAAAGAACTACTTTGGTCGAGTTATGATGTGTAGCTTGATCCTTTCAGCAGCCCGTATTCATATAGTACTTCTAGACATGAGATCTCTTTTTGCTAAGTTCAAGGCTATCTACTGTCACTTCGACTTGAGAAAGTGTGCTAAGAAACTTAGATTGGTCTCATATGTTACAAGAAGGTCATTGTTCTCTTAAGTTATAAGTTATGATTATCGGTGAACCGTCAAGAACTATTTTGGTTGAGTTATGAGGTCTGGCGTGGTCGTTTGAGCTATCCGTGCTAATCTTGGAGTTCTACACATGTGATCTCTTTTTGCTAACTTTAAGGCCCATGTAATGTCGCTTTCACATGAGAAAGTGTGCTAAGCATCTTAGGTTGCTCTCATATGTTGCAAATTGGTGATTGTTCTCTTACGCTAGAAGTTATGATTATCAGTGAACCGTCACGAACTAGTTTGGTCGTCTGAGCTATTCGTTCTTATCTAGGACTTCTACACATGTGATATCTTTTTCGAAGTTCAAGGCAAGGTAATGTCGCATTGACATGACAAAGTGTGCTAAGAAACTTTTGTTGCTCTCATATGTTGGAACTAGGTGATTGTTCTCAAAAGGTAAAAGTTATGATTATCAGAGAACCGTAACGAACTACTTTGGTCGAGTTATGATGTGTAGCTTGATCCTTTCAGCTGTCCGTATTCATATAGTACTTCTAGAGATGAGATCTCTTTTTGTTAAGTTCAAGGCTATCCAATGTCGCTTCGACTTGAGAAAGTGTGCTAAGAAACTTAGATTGGTGTCATATGTTACAAGAAGGTCACTGTTCTCTTAAGTTAGAAGTTATGATTATCGGTGAACCGTCAAGAACTACTTTGGTTGAGTTATGAGGTCTAGCGTGGTCGTTTGAGCTATCCGTGCTAATCTAGGAGTTCTACACATGTGATCTCTTTTTGCTAACTTTAAGGCCCATGTAATGTCGCTTTCACATGAGAAAGTGTGCTAAGCAACTTAGGTTGCTCTCATATGTTGCAAATTGGTGATTGTTCTCTTACGCTAGAAGTTATGATTATCAGTGAACCGTCACGAACTAGTTTGGTCGAGTTATGAGGTCTAGCTTGGTCGTCTGAGCTATTCGTTCTTATCTAGGACTTCTACACATGTGATATCTTTTTCGAAGTTCAAGGCAAGCTAATGTCGCATTGACATGACAAAGTGTGCTAAGCAACTTTTGTTGCTCTCATATATTGGAACTTGGTGATTGTTCTCAAAAGGTAAAAGTTATGATTATCAGAGAACCGTAACGAACTACTTTGGTCGAGTTATGATGTGTAGTTTGATCCTTTCAGCTGTCCGTATTCATATAGTATTTCTAGAAATGAGATCTCTTTTTGTTAAGTTCAAGGCTATCTAATGTCGCTTTGACTTGAGAAAGTGTGCTAAGAAACTTAGATTGGTGTCATATGTTACAAGAAGGTCAATGTTCTCTTAAGTTAGAAGTTATGATTATCGGTGAACCGTCAAGAACTACTTTGGTTGAGTTATGAGGTCTAGCGTGGTCGTTTGAGCTATCCGTGCTAATCTAGGACTTCTAGACATGTGATCTATTTTTGCTAACTTCAAGGCCCATGTAATGTCGCTTTGACATGAGAAAGTGTGCTAAGCAACTTAGGTTGCTCTATTATGTTGCAACTATGTGATTGTTCTCTTAAGTTAGAAGTAATGGCTATCGTTTCATGAACTACTTTGGTTCAGTTATGAGGTCTAGCGTGGTCGTTTGAGCTATTCTCGCTTATCTAGGACTTCTACACATTTGATCTCTTTTTGCTAAATTTAAGGCCCATGTTATAATCCTTTAACATGAGAAAGTGTGCTAAACAACTTAGGTTGCTCACATATGTTTTAACTTGGTGATTGTTCTCTGACGCTAGAAGTTTTGATTATCAGCGAACCGTAACGAACTACTTTGGTCGAGTTATGATGTGTAGCTTGAACCTTTCAGCAGCCCGTATTCATATAGTACTTGTAGACATGAGATCTCTTTTTGCTAAGTTCAAGGCTATCTAATGTCACTTCGACTTGAGAAGGTGTGCTAAGAAACTTAGATTGGTCTCATATGTTACAAGAAGGTCATTGTTCTCTTAAGTTATAAGTTATGATTATCGGTGAACCGTCAAGAACTATTTTGGTTGAGTTATGAGGTCTGGCGTGGTCGTTTGAGCTATCCGTGCTAATCTAGGACTTCTACACATGCGATCTCTTTTTGCTAACTTCAAGGCCCATGTAATGTCGCTTTGACATGAGAAAGTGTGCTAAGCAACTTAGGTTGCTCTATTATGTTGCAACTATGTGATTGTTCTCTTAAGTTAGAAGTTATGGTTATCGTTTCATGAACTACTTTGGTTCAGTTATGAGGTCTAGCGTGGTCGTTTGAGTTATTCGTGCTTATCTAGGACTTCTACACATTTGATCTCTTTTTGCTAAATTCAAGGCCCATGTAATGTCGCTTTAACATGAGAAAGTGTGCTAAGCAACTTAGGTTGCTCTCATATGTTGCAACTTGGTGATTGTTCTCTGACGCTAGAAGTTTTGATTATCATTGAACCGTAACAAACTACTTTGGTCGAGTTATGATGTGTAGCTTGATCCTTTCAGCAGCCAGTATTCATATAGTACTTCTAGACATGATGTCTCTTTTTGCTAAGTTCAAGGCTATCTAATGTCACTTCGACTTGAGAAAGTGTGCTAAGAAACTTAGATTGGTCTTATATGTTGCAAGAAGGTCATTGTTCTCTTAAATTATAAGTTATGATTATCGGTGAACCGTCAAGAACTATTTTGGTTGAGTTATGAGGTCTGGCATGGTCGTTTGAGCTATCCATGCTAATCTTGGAGTTCTACACATGTGATCTCTTTTTGCTAACTTCAAGGCCCATGTAATGTCGCTTTGACATGAGAAAGTGTGCTAAGCAACTTAGGTTGCTCTATTATGTTGCAACTATGTGATTGTTCTCTTAAGTTAGAAGTTATGGCTATCGTTTCATGAACTACTTTGGTTCAGTTATGAGGTCTAGCGTGGTCGTTTGAGTTATTCGTGATTATCTAGGACTTCTACACATTTGATCTCTTTTTGCTAAATTCAAGGCCCATGTAATGTCGCATTGACACGAGAAAGTGTGCTAAGAACCTTTTGTTGCTCTCATATGTTGGAACTTGGTGATTGTTCTCAAAAGGTAAAAGTTATGATTATCAGAGAACCGTAACGAACTACTTTGGTCGAGTTATGATGTGTAGTTTGATCCTTTCAGCTGTCCGTATTCATATAGTATTTCTAGAAATGAGATCTCTTTTTGTTAAGTTCAAGGCTATCTAATGTCGCTTTGACTTGAGAAAGTGTGCTAAGAAACTTAGATTGGTGTCATATGTTACAAGAAGGTCAATGTTCTCTTAAGTTAGAAGTTATGATTATCGGTGAACCGTCAAGAACTACTTTGGTTGAGTTATGAGGTCTAGCGTGGTCGTTTGAGCTATCCGTGCTAATCTAGGACTTCTAGACATGTGATCTATTTTTGCTAACTTCAAGGCCCATGTAATGTCGCTTTGACATGAGAAAGTGTGCTAAGCAACTTAGGTTGCTCTATTATGTTGCAACTATGTGATTGTTCTCTTAAGTTAGAAGTAATGGCTATCGTTTCATGAACTACTTTGGTTCAGTTATGAGGTCTAGCGTGGTCGTTTGAGCTATTCTCGCTTATCTAGGACTTCTACACATTTGATCTCTTTTTGCTAAATTTAAGGCCCATGTTATAATCCTTTAACATGAGAAAGTGTGCTAAACAACTTAGGTTGCTCACATATGTTTTAACTTGGTGATTGTTCTCTGACGCTAGAAGTTTTGATTATCAGCGAACCGTAACGAACTACTTTGGTCGAGTTATGATGTGTAGCTTGATCCTTTCAGCAGCCCGTATTCATATAGTACTTCTAGACATGAGATCTCTTTTTGCTAAGTTCAAGGCTATCTAATGTCACTTCGACTTGAGAAGGTGTGCTAAGAAACTTAGATTGGTCTCATATGTTACAAGAAGGTCATTGTTCTCTTAAGTTATAAGTTATGATTATCGGTGAACCGTCAAGAACTATTTTGGTTGAGTTATGAGGTCTGGCGTGGTCGTTTGAGCTATCCGTGCTAATCTAGGACTTCTACACATGCGATCTCTTTTTGCTAACTTCAAGGCCCATGTAATGTCGCTTTGACATGAGAAAGTGTGCTAAGCAACTTAGGTTGCTCTATTATGTTGCAACTATGTGATTGTTCTCTTAAGTTAGAAGTTATGGTTATCGTTTCATGAACTACTTTGGTTCAGTTATGAGGTCTAGCATGGTCGTTTGAGTTATTCGTGCTTATCTAGGACTTCTACACATTTGATCTCTTTTTGCTAAATTCAAGGCCCATGTAATGTCGCTTTAACATGAGAAAGTGTGCTAAGCAACTTAGGTTGCTCTCATATGTTGAAACTTGGTGATTGTTCTCTGACGCTAGAAGTTTTGATTATCATTGAACCGTAACGAACTACTTTGGTCGAGTTATGATGTGTAGCTTGATCCTTTCAGCAGCCAGTATTCATATAGTACTTCTAGACATGATGTCTCTTTTTGCTAAGTTCAAGGCTATCTAATGTCACTTCGACTTGAGAAAGTGTGCTAAGAAACTTAGATTGGTCTTATATGTTGCAAGAAGGTCATTGTTCTCTTAAATTATAAGTTATGATTATCGGTGAACCGTCAAGAACTATTTTGGTTGAGTTATGAGGTCTGGCATGGTCGTTTGAGCTATCCATGCTAATCTTGGAGTTCTACACATGTGATCTCTTTTTGCTAACTTCAAGGCCCATGTAATGTCGCTTTGACATGAGAAAGTGTGCTAAGCAACTTAGGTTGCTCTATTATGTTGCAACTATGTGATTGTTCTCTTAAGTTAGAAGTTATGGCTATCGTTTCATGAACTACTTTGGTTCAGTTATGAGGTCTAGCGTGGTCGTTTGAGTTATTCGTGATTATCTAGGACTTCTACACATTTGATCTCTTTTTGCTAAATTCAAGGCCCATGTAATGTCGCATTGACACGAGAAAGTGTGCTAAGAACCTTTTGTTGCTCTCATATGTTGGAACTTGGTGATTGTTCTCAAAAGGTAAAAGTTATGATTATCAGAGAACCGTAATGAACTACTTTGGTCGAGTTATGATGTGTAGCTTGATCCTTTCAGCTGTCCGTATTCATATAGTATTTCTAGAAATGAGATCTCTTTTTGTTAAGTTCAAGGGTATATAATGTCGCTTCGACTTGAGAAAGTGTGCTAAGAAACTTAGATTGGTGTCATATGTTACAAGAAGGTCACTGTTCTCATAAGTTAGAAGTTATGATTATTGGTGAACCGTCAAGAACTACTTTGGTTGAGTTATGAGGTCTAGCGTGGTCGTTTGAGCTATCCGTGCTAATCTAGGACTTCTACACATGTGATCTCTTTTTGCTAACTTCAAGGCCCATGTAATGTCGCTTTGACATGAGAAAGTGTGCTAAGCAACTTAGGTTGCTCTATTATGTTGCAACTATGTGATTGTTCTCTTATGTTAGAAGTTATGGTTATCGTTTCATGAACTACTTTGGTTCAGTTATGAGGTCTAGCATGGTCGTTTGAGCTATTCGTGCTTATCTAGGACTTCTACACATTTGATCTCTTTTTGCTAAATTCAAGGCCCATGTAATGTCGCATTGACATGAGAAAGTGTGCTAAGCAACTTTTGTTGCTCTCATATGTTGCAACTTGGTGATTGTTCTCTGATGCTAGAAGTTTTGATTATCAGTGAACTGTAAAGAACTACTTTGGTCGAGTTATGATGTGTAGCTTGATCCTTTCAGCAGCCCGTATTCATATAGTACTTCTAGACATGAGATCTCTTTTTGCTAAGTTCAAGGCTATCTAATGTTACTTCGACTTGAGAAAGTGTGCTAAGAAACTTAGATTGGTCTCATATGTTACAAGAAGGTCATTGTTCTCTTAAATTATAAGTTATGATTATCGGTGAACCGTCAAGAACTATTTTGGTTGAGTTATGAGGTCTGGCGTGGTCGTTTGAGCTATCCGTGCTAGTCTTGGAGTTCTACACATGTGATCTCTTTTTGCTAACTTTAAGGCCCATGTAATGTTGCTTTGACATGAGAAAGTGTTCTAAGCAACTTAGGTTGCTCTCATATGTTGCAAATTGGTGATTGTTCTCTTACGCTAGAAGTTATGATTATCAGTGAACCGTCACGAACTAGTTTGGTCGTCTGAGCTATTCGTTCTTATCTAGGACTTCTACACATGTGATATCTTTTTCGAAGTTCAAGGCAAGGTAATGTCGCATTGACATGACAAAGTGTGCTAAGAAACTTTTGTTGCTCTCATATGTTGGAACTAGGTGATTGTTCTCAAAAGGTAAAAGTTATGATTATCAGAGAACCGTAACGAACTAATTTGGTCGAGTTATGATGTGTAGCTTGATCCTTTCAGCTGTCCGTATTCATATAGTACTTCTGGACATGAGATCTCTTTTTGTTAAGTTCAAGGCTATCTAATGTCGCTTCGACTTGAGAAAGTGTGCTAAGAAACTTAGATTGGTGTCATATGTTACAAGAAGGTCACTGTTCTCATAAGTTAGAAGTTATGATTATCGGTGAACCGTCAAGAACTACTTTGGTTGAGTTATGAGGTCTAGCGTGGTCGTTTGAGCTATCCGTGCTAATCTAGGACCTCTACACATGTGATCTCTTTTTGCTAACTTCAAGGCCCATGTACTGTCGCTTTGACATGAGAAAGTGTGCTAAGCAACTTAGGTTGCTCTATTATGTTGCAACTATATGATTGGTCTCTTATGTTAGAAGTTATGGTTATCGTTTCATGAACTACTTTGGTTGAGTTATGAGGTCTAGCGTGGTCGTTTGAGCTATTCGTGCTTATCTAGGACTTCTACACATTTGATATCTTTTTGCTAAATTCAAGGCCCATGTTATGTCGCTTTAACATGAGAAAGTGTGCTAAGCAACTTAGGTTGCTCTCATATGTTGCAACTTGGTGATTGTTCTTTGACGCTAGAAGTTTTGATTATCAGTGAACTGTAAAGAACTACTTTGGTCGAGTTATGATGTGTAGCTTGATCCTTTCAGCAGCCCGTATTCATATAGTACTTCTAGACATGAGATCTCTTTTTGCTAAGTTCAAGGCTATCTACTGTCACTTCGACTTGAGAAAGTGTGCTAAGAAACTTAGATTGGTCTCATATGTTACAAGAAGGTCATTGTTCTCTTAAGTTATAAGTTATGATTATCGGTGAACCGTCAAGAACTATTTTGGTTGAGTTATGAGGTCTGGCGTGGTCGTTTGAGCTATCCGTGCTAATCTTGGAGTTCTACACATGTGATCTCTTTTTGCTAACTTTAAGGCCCATGTAATGTCGCTTTCACATGAGAAAGTGTGCTAAGCAACTTAGGTTGCTCTCATATGTTGCAAATTGGTGATTGTTCTCTTACGCTAGAAGTTATGATTATCAGTGAACCGTCACGAACTAGTTTGGTCGTCTGAGCTATTCGTTCTTATCTAGGACTTCTACACATGTGATATCTTTTTCGAAGTTCAAGGCAAGGTAATGTCGCATTGACATGACAAAGTGTGCTAAGAAACTTTTGTTGCTCTCATATGTTGGAACTAGGTGATTGTTCTCAAAAGGTAAAAGTTATGATTATCAGAGAACCGTAACGAACTACTTTGGTCGAGTTATGATGTGTAGCTTGATCCTTTCAGCTGTCCGTATTCATATAGTACTTCTAGAGATGAGATCTCTTTTTGTTAAGTTCAAGGCTATCCAATGTCCGCTTCGACTTGAGAAAGTGTGCTAAGAAACTTAGATTGGTGTCATATGTTACAAGAAGGTCACTGTTCTCTTAAGTTAGAAGTTATGATTATCGGTGAACCGTCAAGAACTACTTTGGTTGAGTTATGAGGTCTAGCGTGGTCGTTTGAGCTATCCGTGCTAATCTAGGAGTTCTACACATGTGATCTCTTTTTGCTAACTTTAAGGCCCATGTAATGTCGCTTTCACATGAGAAAGTGTGCTAAGCAACTTAGGTTGCTCTCATATGTTGCAAATTGGTGATTGTTCTCTTACGCTAGAAGTTATGATTATCAGTGAACCGTCACGAACTAGTTTGGTCGAGTTATGAGGTCTAGCTTGGTCGTCTGAGCTATTCGTTCTTATCTAGGACTTCTACACATGTGATATCTTTTTCGAAGTTCAAGGCAAGGTAATGTCGCATTGACATGACAAAGTGTGCTAAGCAACTTTTGTTGCTCTCATATATTGGAACTTGGTGATTGTTCTCAAAAGGTAAAAGTTATGATTATCAGAGAACCGTAACGAACTACTTTGGTCGAGTTATGATGTGTAGTTTGATCCTTTCAGCTGTCCGTATTCATATAGTATTTCTAGAAATGAGATCTCTTTTTGTTAAGTTCAAGGCTATCTAATGTCGCTTTGACTTGAGAAAGTGTGCTAAGAAACTTAGATTGGTGTCATATGTTACAAGAAGGTCAATGTTCTCTTAAGTTAGAAGTTATGATTATCGGTGAACCGTCAAGAACTACTTTGGTTGAGTTATGAGGTCTAGCGTGGTCGTTTGAGCTATCCGTGCTAATCTAGGACTTCTAGACATGTGATCTATTTTTGCTAACTTCAAGGCCCATGTAATGTCGCTTTGACATGAGAAAGTGTGCTAAGCAACTTAGGTTGCTCTATTATGTTGCAACTATGTGATTGTTCTCTTAAGTTAGAAGTAATGGCTATCGTTTCATGAACTACTTTGGTTCAGTTATGAGGTCTAGCGTGGTCGTTTGAGCTATTCTCGCTTATCTAGGACTTCTACACATTTGATCTCTTTTTGCTAAATTTAAGGCCCATGTTATAATCCTTTAACATGAGAAAGTGTGCTAAACAACTTAGGTTGCTCACATATGTTTTAACTTGGTGATTGTTCTCTGACGCTAGAAGTTTTGATTATCAGCGAACCGTAACGAACTACTTTGGTCGAGTTATGATGTGTAGCTTGATCCTTTCAGCAGCCCGTATTCATATAGTACTTGTAGACATGAGATCTCTTTTTGCTAAGTTCAAGGCTATCTAATGTCACTTCGACTTGAGAAGGTGTGCTAAGAAACTTAGATTGGTCTCATATGTTACAAGAAGGTCATTGTTCTCTTAAGTTATAAGTTATGATTATCGGTGAACCGTCAAGAACTATTTTGGTTGAGTTATGAGGTCTGGCGTGGTCGTTTGAGCTATCCGTGCTAATCTAGGACTTCTACACATGCGATCTCTTTTTGCTAACTTCAAGGCCCATGTAATGTCGCTTTGACATGAGAAAGTGTGCTAAGCAACTTAGGTTGCTCTATTATGTTGCAACTATGTGATTGTTCTCTTAAGTTAGAAGTTATGGTTATCGTTTCATGAACTACTTTGGTTCAGTTATGAGGTCTAGCGTGGTCGTTTGAGTTATTCGTGCTTATCTAGGACTTCTACACATTTGATCTCTTTTTGCTAAATTCAAGGCCCATGTAATGTCGCTTTAACATGAGAAAGTGTGCTAAGCAACTTAGGTTGCTCTCATATGTTGCAACTTGGTGATTGTTCTCTGACGCTAGAAGTTTTGATTATCATTGAACCGTAACAAACTACTTTGGTCGAGTTATGATGTGTAGCTTGATCCTTTCAGCAGCCAGTATTCATATAGTACTTCTAGACATGATGTCTCTTTTTGCTAAGTTCAAGGCTATCTAATGTCACTTCGACTTGAGAAAGTGTGCTAAGAAACTTAGATTGGTCTTATATGTTGCAAGAAGGTCATTGTTCTCTTAAATTATAAGTTATGATTATCGGTGAACCGTCAAGAACTATTTTGGTTGAGTTATGAGGTCTGGCATGGTCGTTTGAGCTATCCATGCTAATCTTGGAGTTCTACACATGTGATCTCTTTTTGCTAACTTCAAGGCCCATGTAATGTCGCTTTGACATGAGAAAGTGTGCTAAGCAACTTAGGTTGCTCTATTATGTTGCAACTATGTGATTGTTCTCTTAAGTTAGAAGTTATGATTATCAGTGAACCGTCACGAACTAGTTTGGTCGTCTGAGCTATTCGTTCTTATCTAGGACTTCTACACATGTGATATCTTTTTCGAAGTTCAAGGCAAGGTAATGTCGCATTGACATGACAAAGTGTGCTAAGAAACTTTTGTTGCTCTCATATGTTGGAACTAGGTGATTGTTCTCAAAAGGTAAAAGTTATGATTATCAGAGAACCGTAACGAACTAATTTGGTCGAGTTATGATGTGTAGCTTGATCCTTTCAGCTGTCCGTATTCATATAGTACTTCTGGACATGAGATCTCTTTTTGTTAAGTTCAAGGCTATCTAATGTCGCTTCGACTTGAGAAAGTGTGCTAAGAAACTTAGATTGGTGTCATATGTTACAAGAAGGTCACTGTTCTCATAAGTTAGAAGTTATGATTATCGGTGAACCGTCAAGAACTACTTTGGTTGAGTTATGAGGTCTAGCGTGGTCGTTTGAGCTATCCGTGCTAATCTAGGACCTCTACACATGTGATCTCTTTTTGCTAACTTCAAGGCCCATGTACTGTCGCTTTGACATGAGAAAGTGTGCTAAGCAACTTAGGTTGCTCTATTATGTTGCCACTATATGATTGTTCTCTTATGTTAGAAGTTATGGTTATCGTTTCATGAACTACTTTGGTTGAGTTATGAGGTCTAGCGTGGTCGTTTGAGCTATTCGTGCTTATCTAGGACTTCTACACATTTGATATCTTTTTGCTAAATTCAAGGCCCATGTTATGTCGCTTTAACATGAGAAAGTGTGCTAAGCAACTTAGGTTGCTCTCATATGTTGCAACTTGGTGATTGTTCTTTGACGCTAGAAGTTTTGATTATCAGTGAACTGTAAAGAACTACTTTGGTCGAGTTATGATGTGTAGCTTGATCCTTTCAGCAGCCCGTATTCATATAGTACTTCTAGACATGAGATCTCTTTTTGCTAAGTTCAAGGCTATCTACTGTCACTTCGACTTGAGAAAGTGTGCT